>JAJLWU010000758.1:0-12227 GCA_030570855.1 Tardiomyces digboiensis | reverse complement strand
GTAATTGGCGAGAGCAGGTATGAAATCAAGCATCTCCATTCTCTTTTCCTCAGAAACCGAGATTTCAGACATAAATGACGGAATCGGTGACAGGTCGGACAATTGGTCTGATGGGAACTGGAAAAATGCCGAAGCCTCGTCTGTTTCGAAATATGGGTTCTTTGACAGCAACTCTGACGAAAACAACCAGTCAATCAGGTTCCTGGACGGCGGAGACACTTCATTTGTTTCGACAGTGACAAGATCGCCTGTAAGGTCGCTGGCCAGGTCGCTTGCTGCGCTCATTGAGCTTGCTTCGTCAACTGGCCGAGCTATTACTGACCCACGACTGAGTCCCCCATGACGTCGTTGGATGTGGCCCTCGTATAAATCCTTGCGGACAAACGATTTTGTACATCCATTGATGGGGCAGTAAAAGAGGGGGCGCGGCAAATGGTTAAGTTTATGGCGCTCCAAGTGCTCGGACCTGGTAAACCCCTTTCCGCATCCGGGATTTTCGCACACAAACGACTTTGATAGCCCGCGTCTTGATTTAGCCTTTTTCCTAGGCGGATCGGCATCTCGGTCCGGATCTGGCACGCCCATCTCCGCTGCTTTTGACTAGCACGATTCCGGGGAACAGTTTGGGGGCGTGAAGCGTCTTTTGGGGGTTATGGTGGGGAGGAGCACTTTGGGGGCACAAGTTATGCAACAAGTCGTATACAGCCGTGCCGTGCCAGCGGCTCTTGCAGATACATGGCGTCATTACGAGTGCGTTTATAAAAGGAATCGGAATAATGGAGACTTGAAAATTTGGCGACAGGCACAATGGAGACTGTGCGTGTGGTAGACACTGTCGTAGAGCTGGCTAGTGCTCGCTGTGGCGAGCGAGGTGCCATTCGAGCTCTGGATGAGGATCATGCGGCCAAGCCTTTTGAATGTTACTCCGAAGAATTTATGGCAATCCTAGGGTCGAACCCGAGTTTGCGAGTGGTGGCAGAAGAGCACAGATTTCCCTTTGCCCACGAAGCAGGAATCTGGGTTCCAAGTCAGCGACAAGTGTTTTTCACATCTAATCAATATTATGGACCCAACGACGACCAGTCTAGTGGGCGCAAGCGAATTACCATTTCCAAGATTTCAATTCCTAAAGATCATACTGCACCTGTGTCTGCCTACAAATGGGAACCAATTGAACCCAGCCCTCAAGTACTAGCAGCCAATGGTGGCGTGAATTACAAAGGCAAAGCTCTGTTTTGCTCCCAAGGCACCGCCGACAAGCTGCCATCGTTGATGGTCATGGACGTGACGCCACCATATCAAACAAAAGTTGTGCTCAACAACTTCTATGGCCGACCGTTCAATGCACCAAACGATGTAGTAATTTTGGGCTTAGACGGGTCCATCTGGTTTACAGATCCTAGCTATGGCCAAGCACAGGGGCTTCGGGACGTTGCATGGCTACCAAACCAGGTGTATGCATATGATCCTGCCAAGGGCACCATTAGAGTAGTTGCAGACGAGATGAAAATGCCTAATGGTATTGCATTTTCTCCAGACTACAAGGTGTGCTATATCACAGACACCGCTGCTTTCGACGGTAAGGGAAATGTCGGACACCAGGGCCCGTCGACAATCTATGCGTATGATGTGGTTCCAACAGGAAAGAAACCCAGCGGACCGTTCACATTGACTAATAGACGAGTATTCGCATTTGCCGATTGTGCTGCTCCTGACGGAATCAAGTGTGATACTCGTGGTTATGTGTATTCTGGTTGTGGGGATGGTCTCCACGTTTGGAACAGCGGTGGTGAGCTGGTGGGTAAGATTATAGTGGCGGGAGGTGTAGCAAACTTTTGCTTCACCGATCCAGGCCGATTGATTCTCTTCAATGAGAATCGTATCTTGGAGGCGGTCATAAATTCTGCATCGGCAGGCGCTCTTGACACAAGTTTGTAGCAATTGATAAAAAGTTAAAACTGAAGGCGAACGCTGCAAAGTTGTAGCAAAACGATAAGCACACAAAGAATTTATTGCAAAAAAATACATCAAAATACTGATAGACCCCACCAGGTAGTGCCTATTTTTACTACTCAGTTAAATCTTTGCTGAAGGTCTTCAAAACAAGAATCCGAATTTTTTATATCACTCATACTAGATTACTGAACGTGGTATTTTCGTCCGCGGTAGTTTCGGTGTGCTCAACATGTCCCTTGCCATCAATACGAGATCTGTTGTAATCGGCAATTGCCTCATTATGTTCCGCAATAGCCTGGTCATTCGCAAATAAAAGATCGACCTCTTCCAGGGACAGGCCCTTGGTCTCCTTGAAGTAAAAAGCGATCACCGGGACGAAGCAAGCATTCAACACGGAAAAAATAATATAAGTCTTGTAGCCAATGTTTTGAATGGCGGGAGGAGTGATCTCCACAATCAAAAAGTTACAGATCCAATTGGAGGCTGTTGATAGCGCAGATCCCTTTGCTCGAAGCCTCAATGGAAGAACCTCGCTAGGGTATACCCATACTGCGGACTGATTTCCAATTGTGAAGGCGGCTTCAAAAATAAATAACATGGCGGCTGCGACTCGCCCCGCACTCTTCTGGATGCTGGTCTTGTTCTGCACTTGATATATCATAGCCGACTGGATGATCATAGCAACCATTTGCACGAAAGTACCCCCTACCAATAAAGGCTTTCGTCCCAGCCGGTCCAAGAGGAACCATGGGATAAATGACGCGACCAACAACCAAGTATTTAGAATACCGGACATGAGACCCGACATTGAAGGAGAGAACCCAATAGAGTCCTGGAATAGTGTGTTGGCGTAATAAATAAGGGCATTGATACCGCCAAGCTGTTGAAACGCTTGAACTAGGCATGCGCACAACATTCTGCGTCTCGACTGAATATTGTCACTCTTATAAATGTCTTTCCAAGTCCCCGATTTCTCAACGGCTTCTAGCATAACCACCTCTTTGACCTCGGCAAAAAACTCTTGTACTTCGTCACTTTCAATTTCCTGATCAAGAAGGGATCCAATGACTTGCAGTGCGTCATCTGATCTATCCTTGGCAAGCAGCCATCTCGGCGATTCTGGAACCACCACTGTCAGGAAAAGGATGGGGACCAAAAAGATGATTTGAAAAGCAGTGGGAAACCTCCAGCTAAAACCATTGTCCCAGTACGATAGTCCAAAATCAAGCCAATACGCCGTGACAATACCAACGTTGAGAATTGTACAATAGATTGCGGCAAATAAGCCTCTTCGTTCTTTTGGACTGACCTCGGCCTGGAGAATGGGGATAGTAGACTGCATAATACCAATACCACAGCCCGAGATAACTCGAGCAACAAACAATTGCGAGATCTCAAACGACGTCGCTTGGAGGATGGCACCAATGATCAATACAACCGCTCCGAGAGCGATGGATTGTCGTCTACCCAGATAGTCGCCCATCGTAAGAATGAACATGGACCCAATAAAGCCCCCAACTTCATAAATCGCCACTACAGTGCTGACAATAATCGTGCGAGGGTCATGAAACGTTCTATTAAACGGCGCGCCGTTGATGTAACCACCCATCATACCGTTGTCATATCCTACCAGACAGAAACCAAGGCCACTAAGAAGTGTAGTGACCCATAGCAAGGGCCTGCCTCTCAGCCCTAGGATGCCAGCAATGTGCTTTCGGTAAATGCTGAGTAGCATTCTTTTTATTCAGACACTTGAGGTTTGGTCGTAGTTTCAAAAAGTTAACGTTGTATTGCAAGTTCCTCTGATATTTTCAAAATGCAAAGAGCAAGATGCAGTTGCGCCGATCTTAGATTGCCTCGCGGTGGTTCTTACCTTATATATGTACTAGCTCATCACCGGAGGGTTTTCGTGGTCGCCTGTTTGAGTAGTCTCGACGCTGTCAAATGCGGGGGACGCGATGATCTCAGGCGAATATGCGCTAGTCATTTCGGGGGACGCAATTCGGGGGCGCATTTGGGGGCGCATTTGGGGGTGGTAGCTCTTTTGGAATGTAAAAGTCCGGGGAAACTGGAGACATTTCGGACGACTCATCCGAAGTTGCTATTTATCCAAATATCCGATTGACTATCGGATATATTGTAGGTTTGTTGAAGGTGTCGTAGACCTCTAATTTCCGTGATTCGTGAAGGCTCATTGGCCGATATCCATCTCTCCACAATAATTCAAGCTCACTTCAGAGTGAGTAGACATCATGGCCAGTCCTGACAATAGTTTGGCGTATTATAGATATCTTGGAAAGATTCGCCAAGTGGGGTGACTTTGCAGTGTGGGGCTCGGTAACGGGGATCGGCACGTCCATGTCCGGAAGCTTTTGTTGCCGAAGGAAGAGAGATCTGGTATAGAATGCCGATTATTCCGTGGAACCAACAGCGGAAAGACTATGTGAGATACTGCATGGCCGCAGTTTTGAATGCGGAGCCTGAACTGTGAACTAATGGCCAATGCATTGGATATGAGCCTTCCAGTGTGGGCTAGCGTCATTATTTCCTGGAAACAGCTAGGACGAAAATATTTGCTAGTGCAGGATTATAACACACATTTCATTGGATATTATCGTTACGTCGTAAATAGCATCGTATAATCAAAATCAAATCTCACCCTCGTTGTCATGGTCACGTTTGCTTTCGTCTGGTCGGGATATAATTCTCCTTGCCGGGTAGGTGTGTACAGTCAGTGGCTCATTAGCTTCGTCAAGCCCATTTTGCTTGAGAGCGTCAACAGAAGGTGTCGTAACATCATTTCGGATAACATATGTTGTCGAGACAGAGCTCGATGTGCCTGGTCTCCAAATCGCTATGTTCTTCACCATATTCATCCAGTGGCGCCATCCAGTTGTGGCTTCAGCTGAGCGAGCTTGAGAAAACGGACTCAAATCCCCGTCGTGGCCAGCAGTTGTTGCTGAACGCTGCGGTGGAGACGGCCGAATGACCGCTGTTAGACTGCTACCGCCACTTGTGGTCAGAGTGCTTACACCACCAGGTGCGGCGTTTGATTGCTCCTCTATCTTATTACTAGCAATCGAGCTCTGACCAGAAGGGCTACTCCAGGTCGAAGGGGTCAGTCCAACGGCCTTTCCCGTTAGCGTTGGCTCAATTTCGCCAGTACCGCCATCCTCCTCATACGTCTGTCGTCCGAGAACCGAATTATATTCAATGCGCCTTCGCATATCCTCGATTCGGTCTACCCAGATGGTCACAGAAACTGCTGCTAAAAAGAGAGCACCAGTGTTGGCATACTTTGACCAATTATCAATATAGGCATCGGCAACATCGAGAACGAACAGAGTTATTGGGCCCACCATGGAAATATGCGACAAAACCGCGAGGGCAAGCACATCCCATCGATAAGCTAACCGCCAGCTCGAAATGCCGTAAACGAGCACACAAGTCGAGAAAAGAACCGAATCCATAATAGAAAACAGGTATGCCAAAACTGGTAGCACTGCCAAAGAGCCATATAGCATACTTTCGCTATCTTCCGGTAAAAATGCATCGAATCCCCACAACAACTGAGTGATCACTACTAGAACCAGCCCACTCGCAAGTATAATCCTCTTCTCCCTCTTGCGCCCAAACAAGCGCACACATACCAGCACCTGAGCGATTAGTGCAGCTGTATTTGCTACCACTAATGAAATGCATGCAAGATATGAATCGTTGAGTTGATCAAGTAACTGATAGCCGTCCACATATCCTTGTTCCACCTGCAACTTCACCAGTCTCATGAGCTCAGCAGATGTCAACGTAATGCATACAGTCACAATTAATCCAACAATCTTGAGCAAGCCCGACTGCCGCGGTGATGACAACACTGCGGCAGCCACAGTCCATATAATGGCAGCAGCAGCTCCCAAAGCAATGTATCCTGGCAGCGCATTATAATCGAAAGATGTCTGCCAGTCGGAATATGGCAACGCATAGGGGCCCTCAAATAATGATGCCAATGTCACTTGCAATAATGACGGTCGCTTCAAGACTGGGACCGGCAGAGAGCCATCCGGGCAATATGGTGTAAAGGTTGCAGGCGCTTGAGGCGACAAGGTGACAGTTTTCGTAGCATTGACAACCACTATACCAGTCGACAGGGTCATGGGCTGGCAGCCGATAACGGTCGTAGACACAATATCCTGCCGCCAAACGTCACGTTCCCATTTCGTGTCGGCGAGTTGTTCCATCGCGATCATCTTGATGTTAGCGAGCCATGTATCCAAGTCTAGCACCTGGTCGTGGTACACTCTTGACCAGCCACCGTTCACATTACAGCACCACACCAAACACGCGAGCAACCTAAAACCAACTAGATTATCTGTTTACAGGCCAATACCGCAGTCTACAACACTGGAACCATATATAGGGCCCGCCAAGCCATCACGATGCAGCGAACCTTCAAGCCGCAATTCGATATGGTAATCACCAAACAAAATCCATCACCCACACAAAAACAAAACGTACCTAGCGAGTGTCTTGCTGTCGTAGATCATATTAATTCACCATAGGAGGTTACAATCGTCGTCAAACCCTGAGATCTGCTATTTGCAACGTTAGGCTCAGCTGGATCTTAATTCAAAGTCTTGGCAAAAGCTTGCTGGGACGTTCAGCCGAGTGGAGTCACGGCGCGACTAGAAACTGTCGCAGTTGCCGTGGATACGCCGGGTAATTCAAGTGGGCTCCAATAGTGGGGCCCAGTTTTTTCTTTAGATGTATTAATTAGGATGTGTGTATGGGTTACATGTTAGCCAGGAGCTAGTCATTCTGAGATCGAGTTGACTATTCGTTTTTCTCCGTGTAAGTAGTTTAAAGCTAATCGATTTGCAGTTGAATAGTGTGGCAACACGCCTACATCAGTAGAGTGGCCAATGAGCGGCCAATGAGGGCGTATACCTTGTATTAGCGTTACGAGGGATCTAGAAAAGATATCTGCGAGCAAACGTGGGAACGACAAACGAAGCACAATGAATGCGAGAATTGTAATAGCGGTTAACTTCTAGCTCCTTGTGTGCGGGAAACACCCGCAATGGGGTGACAATAGGGTTGTCGGGATCCTTTGAGCAGATCATCAAACCTAATTGACCCGAAGTATAGGTAGGAACACATGTGGAAGCGTACTCGACGCGTGGAAACACTTTTCTGCAGCGATTCTTAAGGTCACGCAGCACTTCAAGCTTGAGCCACACGTTCTCTGACGCTTGCATGGAGATGATACCGTAATCTGTCAGAGCATTGTACAAAAGTCTAAAGTAGCCCTCCTGGAAAAGCGCTTCAGCAGGGCCCTCTGGGTCTGAAGTGTCTGAAACAATAACGTCGTAGGAGCCAAGCTTGCCCTTGAGGAATTCAAATCCGTCCGTGATGTGCACTGTGACACGAGGGTCGTCGAATCCTCGCGCCATATCATGGAGGTATGTCTTTGACAGCCTAATAACAGACTCATCGATTTCAACCAGGTCCACTTGCTTGACACATTCGTGCTTGATGATTTCTCGAACCACGCCGCCATCACCGCCGCCGACTACCAGAACTCGTTCAGGATTATGGTGGCACATTAGCGGAATATGTGCAATCATCTCCTGATACCTGCTGTCAGTCCCGCCAACTCGTATACTCGCCACTGTTTATACGTACGCAAATTCGTCCCTCTCTGTGGCCTGAATGACCCCATCAAGAACTAAAACATTCCCGTAGTCTGTGCTCTTAAATACAAGAACCTGCTTGTTAGAATGCTGTTCCAGAATTGTTGCCTTGTCATTCACCACATACGTCTTGGTATTGTGACTTTTCAACGTAGAGAATCTCTTTGACCCTAAGAGACTTTGCCTGGCCCGGCCATAAGTCAGACTTCTCATGGAACCAGCCGTCGACAATTGTAGGATGGGTAAGAGTCATCGTGGGCTACCAAATCTGAAGTCCATGAGCCAACACGCACCGCCGATAGTTGATTGTTGGCGGCTAGATGTGTGGTGGGGTTTTATTGACAGAGAACGACGTCATCGACCGGCTTTTTCACAATATTTGAACCCTTGCATCGCCTTCGTGATTTAAACTACACCTAACGTTATTGCCACCATAAGAGTGCCAAAGCGCTGATTTAAAGGCGAGTCACATTAGACACTGCAAACACTGTGAATCCGCAAATATTTTGGTAAAGTAAACGAGTGGGGAGTCGGCAAGGAGCTTGGCATCTTAAAGTTGACGGCGGCAATGAGGTCCATCAGTTTAGCCGCGAGCTATGCGCCCAACTCTGATTGCTATCCTTTGTAGCTCACGCGACTGAAACCATCGCAGCCCGTCGTTTAGCTCTAGTATCTTAGTACAATCTTGCTGTTTCTTTTAATATAGGTTTCTTTTCAATAACTCGAATGATTTTAATCCGTTTGCCGGTTGCTACCATGACGAAACTCACTGTATTTTGTCTTCAACAATGATACAACTGATACAGCAGGTCGTATTTCTGTTCACTTTAGTTGAATTGATTTCAAGCCGGCATTTTTGGTCATTTCCCTTGTGTCCACCTAAAAATCGTTGATTCGCGTCGGCAAAGGACAAAATTGCACGGCTGAGCCCAATTGACAAGGCTGAAAAATAAAAACCTTGGAGCTTTGATCTATGGCCCAGTACCTCCATGCCAAAACACCCATTTCACGACATCTGTATTGGCCCCGGCGGCCTCTATGCTGCCAGTGGTGAGCTGGTCCAGCTTTTTGACTCAAAGACTGGCGAATTGAAGAAGACATTCCAAGCAAACGCCGGTCCTAAGCCACCAGTCCATGAAAATGAAATGGAAACTGAGCCAGCAAGAAACGATGACAGCGAGCCGTCCAAGAAGAAATCAAAGGCAAACAAGCCCAGGAGCGAGATCAGAAACCATATCCACGATCTCAAGCCGGTCAAGAGTGGAAAATATGTTGTTGCTACCGGCAGCGAGGACAAAAGCTTGCTAGTCTTTGACAGTGATTTAAACCTTGTGTCTAAGCAGTGGTTCCCAAAACGTCCTTCGAGCATAGATACATTCGAGACTCAAGATACCGTCTTGGTGGGCGATAAGTTTGGAGATGTCTACGCTCAAGACATTCAGGATTCCGAAATTCCTTTACCGGAGTCTCGCGAACCTATCCTGGGCCATGTGTCGTTACTGGTTGACGTAGTTGCCGCCGAACTCGAGGACGGACAAAAGTTTGTCATCACTGCAGATCGAGATGAACACATCCGTGTTACACAGTATCCCAAGTCATGGATCATCGATCGCTGGCTCTATGGCCACTACGAGTTTGTTTCGTGTATCCTTCAACTACAGGACAGACGCAATCTTCTTGTCTCGGGAGGCGGTGACAAGTTTATTTGCCTTTGGGATTGGACACTGGGAAAGCTATTACAAGTTGAAACATTGACTATCGACGACTCAGAGGTATCAGTCAAGAAGATGCTTCTTGTACCATCGTCAGATCTTCTTGTGCTTTTCACAGAGGGCTCTTCACAGGTTCTTTATTATCGTGTTGGAGACGATGTTCTTGAGCACGCTGGCTCAGTAACTGTACCTTATCCTGTTGCATCGATTGCAGTGGACTCGGACGCTCTGTTTGTATCGTACGTGACAGATGGTGATGTCCTTATCGGAGCATTCTCGCATTCTACTCACGAAGCCATTCTCTCTAATGCTTGCACAGCTATTTCATCTTCAGGATCCACGGACGTGTCTATTGGAAACAAGGTGGCTCTTGATACCGTTTCCCAGCTCCGTAAGCGAGCCCAGCACTAACCACGTCCCTTGTCGTCAGGACGAACACCTGTCACGGGCTATTTACCTCCCCTCCTCCCGTTACTAGCAGGTAGAAGGACGCTATAGCGCCAGTGAGCCTACGTATTGGTCAAAATTGTTCCGAAAATTGTAACGTCTTTGACAGAAAAGTAGCAGCATCTACTGCGAACATACAGGTGGACAACCATTAATCTTAAAGCTAAATATATTTACAAGAGTTTAGAGCTTTAGCGGCCAAGGTTGAGAAGCAAGTTAGTTGAAGAAGCTTGTTCACCAGCACCTGACGCACCACTCGGTAGATAAGTGACGTTGGGCGAGTTGGCCAGCGTCTGGGCAATCTCTCGAGAAGCCTCGATACGACGAATCATCAGGAGACCATCACCAGCTTTCTGGAGAGCTTTTGAGATCGTTTCAGCAGCCTCAGCTTCACCCTCGGCTCGGATAACGGCAGCCTGTCGCTCTTGCTCCGCCTTTTCGACAGTGAATCGAGCACGCTCAGCATCCTGCTGAGCAATTTGTTTCTGCTCAACGGCTTTGGTGAATTCCTTGCCAAAAGTCATGTGAGTAATGGAAACGTCCTCAAGCTCAATTCCAAACTCATTTGCCCGCTTGCGCAGATCCTCGCGGATCTTAGACGACACAAGTTCTCGCTGAGTGATAAGCTCGGCAGCGTCAAATTGAGCAACAATCGCCTTCAAAACTTCGTTACCAATTGACGGCAATACACGCTCATCATAGTCAAGTCCAAGCGATTGGTAGATTCTGGGCAGACGCGGTACGTCAGGACGGTGCAGTACACGAAGTGTCAACGAGACCATCTGCAAGTCTTTTGAACCTGTATTTGTGGTAATATTGCGAGGGCGAGTCCTAACATCGTAGAGCACGGCCTTTTGCAGCCATGGGATCAGGAAATGAGTTCCCTCGCCTACGACCTCCTTCTTCACACCGGTCAGACGGTCAAAAATAACAGCCCGCGTACCACCTTGAACATCGTACATAGACTCCTGTAGCGCAAACAATGCAAGCGCTGGGATAACAAATCCTATATGTTAGTGCTCTCTGCAAATTATACACAAGTAGTGGACCATTCTAATAAAAAAAGAGTATACCATAACGTGAGTATGAAGTGACCTAATCGTGGCCCTTGTTTATATCAAAGTGGACTCCGAACTGCCAGCTGGTGGCGAACATGAATTCCACTCTCGTGAGTTGAACCAGGCGCAGAAATTAAAGGTCCATCGTTGAATAATCACCAATTCAACCAAATCAGTCTTCACTTACCACTTAGAGGGCCCCGGGCGATGCGAGACATGATGAGCAACTGTTTCAGTGCAGGTTTGGCCAGATCTTGGACTTTCAAAGGATATCCCACTGAACTCATATTTGTTCCCATGGTAACAGAAATGCAGAGAGATATTTGGATTGAGATTGGTAACATGTGCATCTTGGTGATAAATTCCAGCTTCATCAGGAATACTAAAACCAGGCGCGCTATGATTAATTTTGGCGAAAATGAGAAGCTAGCAAGGAAGCTTTTTCAGAAGGAGCCGTCATCTTTTGATTATGAAAACGATCAGGCTCTGAAACTGCGGGTGAAGCGAAAGATAGCAGCTGAGTACGAAGCGGTTGCCTCCCTACCAGCACACATTGTACATGTGTCAGCCAACAAGACAGATGGTGGGACAAAACGCATTGTTGACAAATCTGAGCGGCAGAGGATAGATATGGGCGACGAGGAACATGGCAGGACGGTGAGAAGGGTAGTGGAGGATGCATCTGAGGAGAGTTCTCAGGCTATGATTTTGGCAAAGCGGCAAAAGACAGCCAGCGAGACGGCGGCCGTGAGCATTGCACAGCGTAGCGCCATGATGACACGTGTCAAGCCAGAATGGCACCCACCATGGAAGCTGATGCGAGTTATTTCGGGCCACACTGGCTGGGTGCGAAGTATATGTGTTGAGCCAGACAATCAGTGGTTTGCAACGGGTTCGGCCGACCGAACGATTAAAATATGGGACCTTGCGAGTGGAGGACTAAGACTGACACTCACTGGCCATATTATGGCTGTCCGCGGGCTTGCAGTGTCCAAGCGGTCGCCATATCTGTTCAGCTGCGGAGAAGACAAGATGGTCAAATGCTGGGATCTTGAGTATAACAA
This sequence comes from Tardiomyces digboiensis, assembly GCA_030570855.1. Taxonomy (NCBI): domain Eukaryota; kingdom Fungi; phylum Ascomycota; class Dipodascomycetes; order Dipodascales; family Trichomonascaceae; genus Tardiomyces; species Tardiomyces digboiensis. The sequence continues at coordinate 303 of JAJLWU010000758.1, read as the reverse complement.
GGTTGTTCGGCAGTACCATGGTCATACGAGCGGTGTATATGCATTAGATCTTCACCCGTCGCTGGATTTACTGGTAACCGGGGGCCGCGATAGTGTTGCCCGCGTGTGGGATATTCGAACGCGGCACCCGGTGTTTGTTCTGGCAGGCCACAAGAGCACTGTTACCTCGCTAAAATGCCAGGACGCTGACCCTCAGGTCATCACTGGCTCAATGGATGCCACGGTTCGCCTGTGGGATTTGGCTGCCGGCAAAACTCAGACAGTGCTAACTCACCATAAAAAAAGCGTGCGCGCAGTGGCGCT
>JAJLWU010000757.1:0-12256 GCA_030570855.1 Tardiomyces digboiensis | reverse complement strand
CCATTGCACATAACCCACAGAGTGGTACGGAAAAACTGCTCCTCTCGTCGGTACCACTGGGCGGTGATAAGCATAAATGCGGGGGTAATTGCGGACTCCAACATACCAAGGAGAACTCGCAGAACCATGAATCCGACGTAATTCTGCACCGCGGCTGTAACTGCCAGAACGAATCCCCACACAATAATAAAGGCACCGCATGTTTTGGCAATGGGAAGCCGCTGGAGAAGGTATGACGCGGGAAACTCGAAAACAAGGTATCCGAGATAAAATCCAGAGCCCACCCATGAATACATGGTTCCTACCATGTCTAAATCTTGTCGGAGGCCCATGACAGAGGCATAATTGTTGGATAACTTGTCCATAAATTGGACAGCATACACAAAACATATTAGTGTGCATACATATTTGTCAATTTTCCATCGAAGTCTTCTGTTTGTAGCCTTGTCGATGGTAATGCCCTCGGCTTGGTCGACAAAACGGAGGGCCAGATCACCGTCGTCCACCACAACCTTGATCTTTTCATGACCGGACTCGTCCTCGTTTACGACAGTATGTACGATATCCTTGATATCGCGTGTCATTTTCCGCTTGGATTTTCCTGGATCTTTAGATGAAGCGGAGCGAATATATACCCCCCATGCCAACCCCGCGTTCACCGAGCAATCCCGGCATTTACCTGGCCCCCCACTGACATACCGCCCAAGCCCAGGCATGCTACGATTAGACAAGTAGGTGTCATCTGAATTTTATGTCTATGACCACATAAGTACGCTACAACTTCGCCGAGACTTCCTCTCCGAGACTTTGTTGGCTACATGTACAATAGCCAACTCAATAGCTGTCGCTTTAAGTTCTAACCCTTGATCCATGGCTTGCATTGATTAGCTTCTTTACCCGCGGCCCGTGATATTCTTACCTATTCGAGCCAGACCCCGGAAACCAAAGGCTACGAGCTCGCGATAAGAGACCATGAGTACAATAGGATGATCTATCCCGGGTGCCCCACTACCACACTTAGAGCCCCACTACCCCATTGCTAACAAGTTATTTGCACCAGCGGAATTCGTGCAATATTCCAAATGAAAGCTAGCCAGCTATAGGCGTCAAAAGTACAGAGCGGGGTACCTCCGCCAGGGTTCGATCCCGCCTGCACACACGAAATTAACCTCTAGAAAATATCTCAACACAGCCTAGCAACCACGACAGCCAGTGCAACCAGACTAGAACAAATCTCAACAATCAGTCCTTTGCTGCACTGAAAACGCGCTCTATATTTGATAACAGACTTTCACGATGATTGGTTCGCACTCCGAATGCTCTGAGCCCCATTCAGGAACGCGGAACCAGCCCTGCAGCTCAAAGAGTGGGGCCGGTTCCTTCTTCTTGTTTTCCACGGGCAAAGATGTAGAAATCGTGCTATAAAATGTCTTAGCTGGCAGATATCACCCAAAGAGTAGTTATCAGGGAGCTAAGAATGGCTCTGCGTCTGAAGGCGTCTGTCGGAGGTGCCCGCAATAAGGGCTGCAGCAACAGCAAGGAGTTGGCGATACGACTTCGCCAAGAAAGAGCGCGTTGTCACAACGCAAAACAGCTGAACAGTATCGAACAGAAGGATTTCCTTTGCGCCTTACAGCTATAGGTCTCAAGAGTGTATTGCATAATCACTCTACGACACTTAAGCATTGCGCCATAGTTACGTCAGGGGCTAGGGTGTAGATCGTGTTGAATTGCCGACTAACGCATCAGAAACTCGCGTTTACGACGCGGTATCGCTGTTCCACGGTGATGTATGCAATAGTTGGCGTTTCACGGCACCTGACTCGTGTGCTGGTCCTGTAAAAAGTGCACCATCACGAGTCCAGCAATCGACCTGAGATTCGTAAAGGTGGGGTCAAATGTAGAGGGCCACCTCTGATCAGCAGCGATCCCGGCCCTAGGCGAAATAATATCGAGGGCTGCACACACGGCTATCTCGAAGGGGCATCAATACCAATATTAATACAGACATCAATAATATGTTGCATATCATAAACCCACCTCAACAACAAGCAGGGGCACGAAACCACCCACACGCTGAGGGGCTTTGGACTTGCCAGCCTTTGAAGTGACGCCTGACACAGGCTCAAAATGGCGGGAGATGACTTGGAGCTTGCGTCTCAGTCCAATGATGGTCTTCTTGCCGGTGCCGGTTCCACAGCAGGCTCAGCCGGGACGGCTAGCTCCTACAACGGCGAACCATTGAAACCGTCCAAGGGCCGGTTGAGCGATGGACTTGTAACGGTACTATATATCGGGCTGTGGTACATGTTTAGCGTATCCTTGTCAGTGTATAACAAGTGGATGTTTGCCACTGACCGGCTTGATTTCCGATTTCCTATTTTCACTACGTCTCTACATCAGCTTGTGCAATTTTCATTGGCATTACTTCTGACAAAAGACAATTCGGTGCTCACCTTTGTAAACCTGAAAAGAGCCTTAGCATGTGCTGCTGCTTCGACAGGAGACATTGGTATGGGAAATGTTTCGTTGCGGGCCGTCACACTCTCTTTCTATACAATGGTCAAGAGCAGCAGCTTAGGTTTTGTCCTGCTGTTTGGAATTCTATTTCGCCTTGAGCGGGCAACGTGGCAAATCGCCGCCATCGTTACCGTGATGTCTATTGGTGTGATTATGATGGTGGCGGGTGAAACGCAATTTGTACTTGTGGGATTCTTTCTTGTACTAGGAGCTGCTGCTTGTTCGGGCCTTCGATGGGCTCTGACACAAATTCTTCTGCGTAGCGCCGACGCTCAAGCAGCCGATAGTGGCACAGATACCGACAGTGGTATTATGGGCGACATCGAGGTGTCCGCCGCGGCACGACACCGTCGGTTGAGTGCATCCTCGTGCACATCCCACCACACACTCGATGACGCGGAAGGCGGCCCATTGGCAGTACTGCGTCACGACATTGATGTCGGTAAAACTACACCACATCACCACCATCCCTTGCAGACAATGCTTCTTCTTTCTCCGTCTATGTTTGTCCTACTTTTTTTCCTGGCCATGGTCATAGAAGGTCCCGTCCAGTTGGTTCATGCAAAGTTATGGACCGATATGGGTGTTGGGCTCGGGATACTGGTGCTTTTATTTCCTGGAACATTGGCGTTTTGCATGACTTTGTCTGAATTTATTCTGCTCAACCGCACGTCGGTTCTGACATTGGCAATTGCTGGGATTTGCAAGGAGGTCGTTACGATCACCGCCGCTGTGATATTTTTTGGTGACCAACTGACAGCCGTTAATGGTATAGGTCTTGTTGTTACCACCAGTGCGATTTTGGCGTACCAGCGCTATCGATTCGGATCGTAGTTGGCGTGATCGCGAATACATACATGCGCGGACTCCCTTTTTTGTGGTGATTTTAAGAACCACACAAGACTCAACATTTCGGAGTGGCGAAGCGCGATCGTATCGCACGCACTATTTAGCAGGGTTTCAAGGGACCCTCTGCCGACAACGTCAAACGTAAATGAGGCAATGCCAACAACGTATTTACGACTATAGATCAATTGTGATGAGATATCCAGACTCCACACGAGAGGAGCACTCGCCTTACAACAGGCAACTCCATTCGGGGGACCGTGCGGATATGCATGCCTGGCCTCTGTTGCGACAGAGGTCTGCGTCAGCCCTGTGGAAGTGCGGGGGATCATCATGTGGGTATTGCAGCCACCTCAAAACACAGCAACAAATCACACTGGGTATCTGCTGAGGAACGTCAGAAAACAGACCTATAGACATACTATAGGTTCTGTAGGAAACAGCGACGAACTTACTGGAGTTTGGCGGATTGGCTAACCCCTGTTGTCTGTTTTCTGTCTGGTTTTGCTCTCCGCATCTATATGGCACGGGGTCACATGAGAGAAGGATCTTTGTACTGCCTATTGTTGAAGAAGCAATTTTCCTATTTTATTTTGCTAATAAAGATCGACAAGGGTACCAATAACAGGGGTTCAGGCGGCAGGGAGCTAGTCCAGAGATTACCGAGAGTCCACGTCATTAAAGTTACGAAACACCTCTCCCTCGACCTACGTATAACGGTGCTATTGAGTGGCCACTGATAACGGGGGCCCGCTCACCGTGGGCGCCGTGGTTAACGCATGGTTACCGACGTCATCGTATCGCAGCGGAGCCAATCACAATATCAGCAAGATCTTTCGATTTTCCGCCGATCCTTGCGTACAACTCTCTCTCCATTTACATGTCCGACGATTGGCCGGGCGTATTACCCGTTTGTGATGAACGACAGAAAGGCGTGTCTCTTGGAAGGTCTCATTTGGATCCGAAACCAGTTTAGGTCTCTGGTGCCTTGCTGTGCCAAGCGCAGAACTGTTTCGAACATGCATGCCCTGTTGCGCCACGGCTCTAACGGTCCGCGATCGGGGATCATGGAACAAAACAGCGGAACAAAATGCGACTATGGACGATGGATCACGGATCCGTAGAATCTGCTTCTCGGTAACGTCACTACTATTGGTGTGGTACTCTGGTGCCTCTGTCACAGGGCGAGTGGCGGAAACTGGTCAATGTGTATCTCTGCACATCGCCATCCTGCGCTGTGGTATAAGGTGCAGGTTGCAGCGAGCTAAAGTTGGAAATCGGCAGCAGGCAATACCGTGGCCCAAAATGATATTGGCTACGAGTCTAGTTTCCGCTACCCAATGGGACGTCAGCTAATGTAAATGACCCTCATAGTCTTGGGGAAATGATTTGCATAAATAAATCGTTGCATCACCAGGTTCGACCACCCTGAAACCCCCTTATTTCAGCTGAGCCTCGGATCATTTGCGAATACGTAGTTTCCTAGGGTTTTACTAAACACGCAACAACAAAGTATATCAGTAATCTCCGATACTGACCTTGAAATGTCAGCTCAAACCGGTCGCTTATCACCTGTTCCAGGAAATGACGGCGACTGGCTGAACGGCACGATGTGCCTCGTCGTTCCATGCCCACATTCGGGTGTCATGCGAGGGAGGCAGGATTACGAGCGCCGAGGGGGTATCGACGTAATAGGTGTGGAGAAAAAAATTTGCCCAAAAAAAAAAAACAACCTATCCTTGACCAATGGTTCTAGTCTGCCAAGTGCCTAAATGGGTGGTGAATACCGAGGCAGTGCAACGTGATGGCAGGGTAAGAACCACAGCACTGGCAAGGCTCGGCCAGGGCCGCAACAACAGCCTGTCCACCGTCAAGAGCCGCCGCGGTCGCCGCTGCCCCTCTTGAAGTCAAATGCTACCTAGATAGCCAACCAGTCGGCTAGAGTTAATCTGGCGCGGGAGGCAAGGCTGCTCAAATGTCGAAACTGCGCGACACATATGCTGGAACGCGCCGCATCTGGCGACAAAATAGGGAATGATCGGATCGCCCAAGCATCGTGTTATCGCGCAGCTGGGACCACTCCGCTTTTATATCTGTCATCAGGTTACACTCGACAACTTGAGAGGTTTTAGTTAAGCCAGGAAAGACGGGCCGGGCGCAACGTACGAGACAGACAAACAATACACTACTTTGTGTGCGTGACGATTACTGAGTTATTTTTCCTGGGCCGCAAACGAGGCTTTTTTTTTTCTTCTTGTTGAACGGAACCGCAAAGGAAAAACAGGGGTGGCTCAAGTACTCCCCTACGACGTTGGAGAGGTTATAGGAGCAGGACTACCGCAACTTGTTGTGTTTCCGCAAGGACTTTTATTGTGGGTTATAATAGTTAGTGGATACGGCGGCTAAAAAATGATGGACTTGGTGGTGGTATTGTCTTGGTTGATACGGAAATCGAAACGGTTCGTGACGGCGGTTCGCAGCCTTTTGGGTTCGAGTCTATCGGTCGTGGAACAGGTACTCTTTGGTAGCGCAAAGGATGGGCTGAGTCGGGGTTCTCGGACTGTGCTGGGAGACGGTGAGTCGACTGGGATCCGCAAAGCGACCAAGACAATCACTACTGCCACGACTTCGGATGTGCCTACGACTCTCAAGCAGCGCAAACTATTCCCCGCTGGTTGCAAGGTGGAAGACCTGAATTCAAAGCAGATTGCAAGTGTGGGGTTCCCAGTTGCGTGTGCCACAGATGAGGCACTTGGTCTGTTTCAGATGAGAAACGTTGATGGCTCGATCGGCTGGAACTTTGCCGACCAGGGCCCGGCTGTGTACGACGGCAGTGGTATTTATGATGACCCCAACTGGGGTCCGTTGCTGGGCAATGCTGCAGAACTCAGCACCCTGACGGCGTTGGATTTCGTAAGTGGCGGAGCTCCTGCCATGCCGGTTCATCACCCTCATATGCAAATATTTGACCCTGTGGATGCCAGTTCCTTGCCGATTAGTTCGGGCATGCGAAAGGAGCACGCTCCAGCGGTGGTAGCAGCACACAACCAACGCATAACCGGTAACAGCAAGTTAGTCATGCGTCGAGACCACAAATCGGGATATGTTCCTTATGAGCGCCCGCAGCAGGCCCAGATGGGTCCTGGAGCTCCCGTCCGACGTGCTGAGTCATTTGCGTATAGTGATGCTGGCTCGACCTACTCGCCACCTGAGCTGGTTGGCGAGGTTGGGCATACTACGGGCGCGTCTGGCTGGATGCCGACGCTTAGTGAGAGCGACGACGACCTATTTTTACAGGAAATTGATGCCCTGGCTGGTGCTTGTGGCTCTTCCCATGACGGTAGTCACGATGGCAGCCACTATTCTGCTTTCGGCAGTGACTCCGAGTCGTGGTCGGCTGCACCCACGACTCTCAATGCTGGCATGGTGCCCATGGCTCCGGCACTTCATGGAATATACCCACCTGTCCACAGTCGTGCAAACAGCGATAGTGGTGCATCGCCACAGGTCACGTCTACTCCGGCATCGAGCAAGGATGCTACCGCCATGGACGGTGGTTACGGATGGGCTGGCATTCATATGGGCGCTGGCCCTGACGTTGAGACAGTGGCCGCTCTGAGCTCGGCTTCGCATGATAGCCACATTATGTCTCCACAGTCGTCAATAGTTTCAGACGATAGCCTGTCGCCATCGCGAGATGGCAGCAGTTCAGCACACCCTTTTGTGTGCCCAGAGTGCGATGCAACTTTCCGCATCAAGGGGTACTTGACGCGTCATTTGAAAAAACACGCAGATAAGAAGGCCTACACTTGTCCTTTCTTTGATGCTTCGGGCGAACCACCATGCCACCCGTCTGGTGGATTTTCGCGTCGTGATACTTACAAGACGCACCTTAAGGCGCGCCATTTTGTCTACCCGCCTGGAACAAAGAGCGGTGAGCGTAAAAAGACTGGTGGCCGATGTGGGGGCTGTGGCTTCGAGTTCACATCCAACGAGGCGTGGGTCGAAGACCACATTCAGACTGGTGAATGTTCCGGCTTGCCTCGCGTCCTTTAGTGGCATCTCTTCTTTTACTCGCACCGTTTATAGTTGCTCACGACGCTCACGACCCTGTAATGTGTACTCTTGTAATGAATATGACACTGTTGTTATGATGGCATTGATCTGGCCTCGCATCTATTACATCTATTATATCTATCACGCCAGTAGTCCTCCATAGTGATTGTGGAACTATCGTGCTAAAAGTATTTTATTTATCCATTTATGAACGTACTTTTAGCGTTATTCGACAATAGCACAGAAATGTCGACCAGCAGCATACCGGCGCTGCATATTTCCACTGTACTGAGAAACTAGCGTGCTGAAATATTCAGGAAATTTAAAATCAGAAAAACACTCTTCCCTCTTGTCCTCACTCCTGGGTGGAAGAATTGCTTTCGAAGCTTACAGAAGACGTTTGACAGCGTCCCAATATGCTTTGGGGAAAGTCTCCGGTCGAATCGGTGGAAACACCTCAGGGTAGACCCCCTGATGTTCGGACGCGTCTTTGGACTTTATGTGATTTCACAGCGTCTGGCAGGTTTCAAGTCGACGATGGGAAGAGAACTTCCTAAACGACAGTTATGCAATTTGTCTCGGTAGAGATAACCCAATGGAGCTTACTCTTCACCCAAGAGTCTTTTTTACCAAGGGCCGCGTGCTTCGGGCACACGTGCAGTCAAATGCGCCGACCCTGTCCTTTCTCTTGGGGAAAGATTTTCATATATAGAGGCTAACTTGCCGTGTTTGTTCCATGAATGATGAAATCCATATGCAACATAGAGTCAAGCTCTGAGACAAGAAAAAAAAAGTTTGTCTACGACGAGATTGCTATTGATTCTGACCATGGAATGTCGGTGAGCCGTAGACTGGCTTTGTGAATTTATCACACCACCATAAACATCATTATTAGTTCGATAAAAATATAATGTACAACAAAGACTTCTGCATTGATACCACTCTTGGGTTGAGCAGGTATTCAGTCCTTTTTGAAATGGCCGTAAGTTAGATCGGCAGAGTCGGTTCCGTGGCCGAGCTCAAGTGCATAAATAGCCAGCGTGGTAATCATGTTTATCCATCCCCAGAACTGCCAAGACTCGCGGGTGTTTGCCCACACAACGGCACTGGCAAAAGAACGTAGATCAAATTGCGAAAGCTGGACGTGGTCCACAACGTCAAACATGGCAAAGTGCTGCATCAATAAATGCGTGTACACGGTGATTATGATGCAAGGAGCATACGAGTATAGCATGAAGAGAATCGGGTGTTCTCTGGCCAGGGCAGCTCGTGTAGCCCTTGGACTCCGTCTAAGGCTGCTGCCAACAGACGGCACAATGCGCAAAGCCAGGTAGAACACGCTCAATCGATAAGCGAGCGACACCACAACAGATGGTGTTATAGTGCTAATTGTAGCAACGAAGAAGTTGAAAACCGTCATACAACCTTGAGGAATTAGTTCGGCAAGAGTTGCCATGAGATGAGCCCAGCCGTTGACGATGATCGGGGGCAGTGGTGGCAGGCCGCGGACGCTGGTCGACGTAGCAGTAACCTCATTAAGGGGTTGCTCTGTCCCGCTAAGAAAGCCAAATCGTAAGAACGCAAAGGAGAAGGCCGATGGCGGCTCAGACGTGGCAGCGGTCGCCGGGGCAGAGGCGGTTCGAGCCCCTCCTGAAAACGGAAAGAGCGAGGAGGTCGCCGCTGACGATTGGAAATCAGTGTATGTGACATAGAGGCAATACACAATGTACCCAAAGAGGCTGCTGGACTCAATAGCGGTTCCTCTGCCTGATAAAATGCCGTATAGCCCAATGGACGTCGCTATTGTCAAAACGGCACCAATCAGCGTTGCTGTCGTCAAAGCAAAGGTGACTGGGAACGTATATATACGGTATAAGAAGTATAGGTAGATCGTGAGCCCAACAGCAGCCAAAACGAGCTGCACAAACACCCACGATTCCGACCTGCGCATCAGAGCCCGCATACGACGGCCAGTATATTGTATTACTAGGACCGTGCAAAAGCCTTCAAGAACCGCAAACACCGGCGTGGCATGCTTTAATAGAAAGCGCCACGGCCACACATTTTCTAGCGCCTTGATTGTCGTGGTTGTTGTAGTTGTCGTTGCCAAATTTTCCTCCTCAGACGACAAGCTCAAGTGCAATATGAGCAACGATGGAATAATTATATGTTGCGAATAGTATAATAACCATCCTATGACACTCAGTTTGGTTCCCCGTGATATCAGTCGCACTGTGGACATGACTGCATAGTACACAACAAGAGTGAAGCTAAATGCAATGCCGCAATCTTCACCACCTACATCGAACGCCAGTGGAATGGTCACTATAATCCACCCCACATATATCCACGCAAACACCCCTGACAGGAGCCTTCGTACCATCGACTTCCACCCCATCTGATGTTAACGAGGCACATAACGACCCACAGTTCAATTACCACACACTACGCTCACATGAATTCAACTGGACCGAAGCCACCTCATGTGCTGCAAAAACATGTGAAACCCACGCTTGAAACCAATGAAATTCTACCCCATCATCGCATTGAACTCTGTGTGTTCTGCAGCGGATTGGTCCAAGATTATCTCACTGGCAGAACTGGCTAGTATTAAACACTTACGGGTGCTAGGATGGGTGATACACGGTGCGGCTAAGCGAGCCTTGTCCAACAGACGAATAGTTTTTCTATACGTCAAGTATCACCACGTCCCCACGCGGAGTTCTACTTCGATTTTGCGTTGTTGCGTGACCAAAACCCCTGTGTCAACTCCTGAGCCAAGCTTTTCACAGTAGGGTAACTTTGGATTTCTGTGAACAATGACTGCTCTTCGACCTGACAGCAAGACCAAACAGGGAGTGGCGCCCCCTATAAGGCTTCATTTGGAAGTACTCTTGGGTTAATGAGTAAACACTTAGCCTCAGGGGCTCCATGGATTCTATAAAATGTGCATAGTTGTTTGATCTTCCATCACGTCAGCGGATCTGTGGTTGTTTAAGAATAGATAGAGATCCCTCTGGGCCCACTGATAATTTAACGTGATAATTGAACGTGATACGGTTGGAATCCATGCTTATGGTGACATAAAAGTCGATAGTTGAAGCGCTTATCACACAGCCCTAGCCCTGGAATTTATTTCAGTAGCAGAGAACGCTCAAAAGTTTGGATCTGTATTGTAACTGCCCGCTATGGCTAAACAAGGCAATGGATCCAGCGGCAAGAGAAACACCGGCAGAAAGAGGCTCCGTGGGTCAGGAGAGCCGGTTGTAGCTAACACCACGAGTGCCGAGAGTCGGCTACAAGTGGAGGCGGTAGAGCAGAACGTCTCGCAAGTAGCAGACGACACTGAACCGAAATTCAGAGCTTACGATGCTCTACTTACGCTTTTACGAGACCGAAATGAGAAAGAATCACCAAAGAGGAGAAAGACGGGCAAGCACCAGAATGAAAATGAGATCAATGATATCGAAGAGGACATGGATAACGTGGAAGGTTTCGAAGGTATAGACGGAAACGAGCAAGATGACGGGCCGGCAAAAGAGGAAGAAGAAGAAGAAGAAGAAGAAATTATAGTTGATGATGAAGATGGAGATGCTCACGACCCTTTTGAATGGCACTTTGCCAGTCCAGCTGAGGATACACTACTAAAGGCGGCCAGCGACCTGGATTACATCAACGCAAAGTACGAGCGAGGGCTCGGTGATAGATCACTGCTATCTATCCCCAAGTGCGGGGAACTTGGAAACCAGCTCATTGTCAAGGGATTGAAGAGCTTGAAAGTCAAGTACCGGCTGCTGGCGCCATTCGAGCGTTGCAACGGCGATCTTGACAACCTTCAAACGCTACTGGCAGAGCCCATGTTTGGCTATAGGGATGTTCTCTACCCTGGGCGAACGTGGGAGAACTGCTCGATAATCCAAAATCTCTACGTTCTCCATTTAATGAACCACATCTACAAGACTCGCGACAGGGTCATAAAGCATAATGCCCGTTTAGCTGCTGCAGAAGATCCGTCAGAGCTTGAGCTTCGTGATCAAGGGTTTACGCGTCCAAAGGTCCTTGTCCTACTGCCCACTAGGAATTCTGCTTATGATTTTATTGATACATTGTCAAAGGTGTCAGGCCTTTCACAACAGGAGAATCGCAAGCGTTTTACTCAAGCATTTTACGAAGATGCAGAGCCCCCTGCTTCGAAGCCTGATGACTTTCGCAAATTGTTCAAGGGAAACACAAATGATATGTTTTGTCTGGGTATCAAATTTACGCGACAGGCTCTCAAGTTATACTCGTCGTTCTACTCTTCAGATCTCATTGTGGCCAGTCCGCTTGGCCTTCGCCTCATTGTTGGAAATAAAGGTGACAAGAGACGAGATTTTGATTTCTTGAGCAGTATCGAGGTGCTGGTGATTGATCAGGCTGATGCCATTCAGATGCAAACTTGGGATAACGTGGATCACATCCTAAAGCATTTGAATTTGGTACCTAAAGAGTCTCATGGATGCGACTTCTCTCGAGTACGGCCTTGGTACCTTGATGAGCAGGCGGGCCGCTTACGTCAGACACTTGTGTTTGCAAGCTATGTTACACCGGAAATGAACGGATCCTTCTCGCGCCTCTGCAAAAATATAGGCGGCAAGCTCAAAGTTAGATATTCGCACGTTGGCTCTATGGCAAATGTAGGCATGCGATTGCGACAAACTTTTACTCGAATTGCGTCACAGGATCCAGTTTCTGACCCGGATTCCCGTTTCCGCTATTTTACTACTGTGCTTCTCCCGGCTCTCCAGCGCTCGGCATCTTACGACGGAACCTTGATTGTAGTTCCCACGTACCT
>JAJLWU010000756.1:0-12317 GCA_030570855.1 Tardiomyces digboiensis | reverse complement strand
CCGCCCAGGAAGAGCCAGCATCTCTTGCAGGCTCTCTTTCGAGAGTGACCATTGGCAGCGGTGATGAATCTGGTAATAACCAGTCAAAGAGCATGCCGTCGAGCCCGCGAGAGGAGGCACTCGCGGCAGCTGCGGCGGTTGACACTCCACAGCGCACGGCTTCGATGAATGAAATGCAGAAACCATCGCCGCAAAAGAGCAAGACTACGGGCCGCGCACTCGATGCTTATCTGGAAGGCGTCGTGACTCGAGTTGAAGGCAGCGATTGCATCCAAGAGATTCGTCCTCTCCAGCACGTGCCTGTATTGATTAGCGCAGAACTTGGAAAGGGTATCCCATGCCTGACTGTTCGTGTTATCAATCCGTTTTTGAATTGAGCCGGATATAACTAAAATAATTGAGAACAAAATTTTTGCTGTCTGAATATTAACGAAAAACAAAACTGTTGATTGATTCACTTACTCCTAAGATTCATTCTTTCAAAATTAAAAAAAATTGATTCAGCCGAGAATCGAACTCGGAGCCTCCTCGGATTTTTGCCCACATCATGTGAACGAGACGTGATAACCGTTACACCACTGAACCTCTTCGGGGCAAAAGTTTTGTCAGTACAATATGACGAATAACTAGTGATTCATCGTTTTTTGAAATTGTTCATATTTGTTCATTTTAAATTTGCAGTGTGTAATATCTGACTAAGCGCTTGTCTCCCGTCACCTTCGATCTGCTTGTCGATCCCGCCTTGTCTCAATAGTCTCGTTAGATTCTACAAAAACCAATGACTGGAAACGCAGTCTGACAGTCGTACGACACACTTAAGAATGTTAAGGAGAGATATTGAACTTAATATGAGCCCGTCGGCCTACGTCGGTTCCGTGGTTGCTCCGTGGACATATCAAGGCTGTGAAGTGTACTCCATGCCTAAAGGAACACTCTCACTTAATGATGGAGATGTGCTCGATGTGATAAATATGGAATCGGCAATATATGCATTACAGTGCCCAAATGGCACTATTATCCCCGCATCGTTCCTTGACGAGTTTTTCAACGAGTATAGAGCACCTTTTTACGGAAGCGTTGCACCTATCGTGTACACCATGTCGGGAGCGACATCGCTAGCATGGCTGCTACTTCTGCTGCTAATTATTTCTGAAAAGAGACGGCCGATATTCCAGGTGCTTGCCACCGGCTTTGTGGCCGCGTCTCTGACAGCTATATTGTCTGACGTGACTCAAACTCTAAAAGAACAGTATGCAGACGGATATTTGGACGCATACGCACTGAGGATGGAGGTGTTTGGGGCTACATGGGTCAAAGCCCTTACTCTGGTGAATAGCTTCGTTCTAATGTTTGCACATATTCAAGTGGTTTTGCGCCTTTTTAATCGCTCGAGAGAGAAGCTCATAATTGAAGTCGTCGGTTTGCTACTTATCGGTCTCAACATTATTTTCTGGTGCCTTGCAGTGTTTACGCAGCCCGTTGAGGTAAACGTGATAGCGACCAAATTCGGGATCGTGGCAATGACTTTCAAGATACTCACGGAATCAGCATATTGCTTGGCGGTATTGATATTTTCAATTCGAAAACGGCGCTACGCTTATACTCACCAGACTTATTCAATTGCAATACTGTCTGTGATTACACTGCTTTCGCCCATATTTGTCTTGTCGTTTGTCTTTCTACCCTGGGCTACTTCGTGGGCAACGAGCGCAACTGTTGTGATGAACACAGCGGCAACTGTGGTTGTGTGGGACTGGATCGATTCTATAGAGGCACAGGAGAAGAAGGAGCAAAAGTCTGGCGTCATGGGGAGACAGATTTACGAGCCGGAAGTTGCAGCGCAATTTAACCGCAATTTGCAAGGAACTGGGGGTGGCCAGGGTGCATGGGTGGGAACATCGACCAGGAAGCACCGTATGCTACCCTTTGACAGACCATATGTAGCGTGGCAACGTGCTATCAAGGACTATATTGTCCGTTCTGGCTCTGCGATCAGCGCGTTTACGAGCTTTGGTGGCAGTCAACCTAGTACAGGTACTACTGGTGCGGATATAGGAGCGAGTCAGCCGACTGATGTTGCCGCTCATCCTATTGCATTTAGCCGAACTCTCACCGATAGTGTTGCTGGTCACCCGGCAAACCTCGGCATGGGCCAACTGAATCGTTTCAATCACCCCGTCAAGCATATTACTCGAAAGGAGCCTGAGGAGCAAATTGAAAATGCAAGCTCAGACGCTCCACAGCACCGCTTGGCTTCAACGAGCTTGGATGAGTCACCACTGGCTGGCTACCAATCGAATGGGACGCAGTTGGGCGAGTTTAACCAAACTCCTGGAGCAGGCCCCGTCCACTTGAACAGTCATCAGTATGACATTGACACTCGGAGTATCGCATCTGCAACTGAGCCTCCTCAGGTGTTTAACCGCCACCCAGGGTTCGAACCAGGTGATTATTGGGACGAGAAATCCCGGCGGTGATCAAAGTGACCGAGATGGTTTTATTTATCTATTGACTTCTTTCAGAAGAAGAGCATTTTACGATTGTTGGTTTATAAATATACTGCATTATCTGTACTGTGAATACCCAGCCTCGATCATAGCACGGAATTTTCTGTTTCAATGTGCGTTATGGCTAGAAACATCGAGAGCTCTCTAGAATAATCTCGATCATTCTCGGCGCGGCTTTAACCTTAAACCACAATCACCCCAACCCAGACATGACCGCATAATATATGGGGGGAGCCCATCGCACTTGAGAACAGGATGGACAATTTGTGGAGTGGAATTCAGTTTATGAATGAGTAGACAATTAGCTACGAGAAATTCACAATTACTATACAGACTCGGGGAACGAAGGCTCACTGTAGGGGCGGTTGCGTCAGTTCGCAATGTAGCACTTGCTAGTAGAATTGTTCGCCCGGCCCCAGCTTCAACGGCCATCAGAGGATACGCCACCGGACGTGGGCCTGGTGGTGGCGGCTTGGGGGGTGCTGGAGGAATGCCATTTGGATTCCAGCCCAACCAGGAGCAGGCTCAAAGTGCATTGGAGCAGTTTGGAACAGACTTGACGAAACTTTCGAACGAGGGAAAGCTTGATCCCGTCATTGGCCGAGATCAGGAAATTAAGCGAACGATCCAAATTTTGTCTCGAAGGACTAAGAATAATCCTGCTTTGATTGGAAAGGCTGGGACTGGCAAGACGGCAATAATGGAAGGTCTCGCGCAAATGATTGCGCGAAAGCAGGTCCCAGACAGCATGAAGGATAAAAGGGTGGTGTCCTTGGACTTGGGGAGCCTTATATCTGGCGCAAAGTTTCGAGGAGAGTTTGAGGAACGGCTCAAGTCGGTATTGAAGGAAGTCGAGAAAGAGGCCGGCAAAGTTATTTTGTTTATTGACGAGCTACATATTCTTCTAGGGCTCGGAAAGAGCGAAGGATCTGTAGATGCATCAAATTTACTAAAACCGGCATTGGCGCGGGGCCAACTTCAATGCTGTGGTGCCACGACAATTGACGAGTACAGGAAATACATTGAAAAAGATGCCGCGCTAGCCCGACGCTTTCAACCAGTGATGGTGAACGAGCCATCTGTGCAGGACTGCATTAGCATTTTGAGAGGCTTGAAAGAGCGGTATGAGGTTCACCATGGCGTGAGAATCACTGATACTGCTCTGGTGACGGCAGCCGTATATTCAAACCGGTATATCACTGACAGGTTTTTACCCGACAAGGCGGTAGATCTCGTCGACGAGGCTTGCTCGGCACTGAGGTTGCAACATGAGTCCAAGCCCGACAGCATTCAAGAACTCGATAGAGCCATCATGACTATCAAGATAGAACTCGAGTCGCTGAAAAAGGAAACAGACCCAATCTCCCAGGAGCGACGCGCTAAATTACAGGGTGATCTTGAATTGAAGGAGGCCGAGGTCAAGCGTCTTACCGACGTTTGGGAAGAGGAGCGGAAACAGATTGAGGACATAAAGAAGGCTAAGTCCGACCTAGAACGAGCCAAGATCGAGCTAGAAATCTCGCAACGCAATGGCAACTTTGCGCGAGCATCTGAGTTGCAGTATTCAGTTATCCCTGAGCTTATGGAGCGACTTCCAAAGGACGAGGGCAAGCGCGAGGACACCCTATTGCATGAGTCTGTGACCTCTGATGATATTGCAAGGGTCGTGTCTCGTGTTACTGGAATTCCGACTGACTCTTTAATGCGCGGTGAAAAGGACCGCTTACTTTTTATGGAAAATAGTATCCGCAACCGCGTCGTTGGCCAGGATGAGGCTATCAAGGCAGTCGCCGATGCAGTTCGTCTGCAGCGGGCTGGGTTGACAAATGAAAAGCGGCCGGTCGGTAGTTTTGTATTCCTGGGACCTACGGGCACTGGTAAAACCGAGCTAACAAAGGCGCTTGCTGAGTTTTTGTTCGATTCTGAGAATGCCATTATCCGATTTGACATGAGTGAGTTTCAGGAGCGTCACTCTGTAGCCCGTCTCATTGGAGCGCCTCCAGGTTATGTTGGATACGAAGATAGTGGTGAGTTGACCGAGGCAGTGAGACGCAAACCATATGCGGTGGTGTTGTTTGACGAATTTGAGAAGGCTCATCCTGATATCTCCAAACTTCTCCTACAAGTTCTGGACGAAGGTAGCCTTACCGATGGCCAGGGACGCAAGGTAGATTTCCGAAATACCATCATTGTCCTCACGTCTAATATTGGCCAGGACATTCTCATCCATGATTCTCAAGCAGATGAAAGTGGAAACGTGAGCGCAAAGACTAAGGAACGAGTGATTGATCAGTTGAAGCAGAGCTATCCTCCGGAGTTCATTAATCGACTGGATGATATCATTGTCTTCAACCGTTTGTCCAAGAACGCGCTCGAATCGATTGTGGATATTCGACTTGGTGAGGTCCAAGAGCGACTCGATAGTCGCAGAATCAAACTTGATGTGGCTGCAGATGCAAAGCACTGGCTGGTGGATAACGGCTACGATCCTCTTTACGGTGCCAGGCCATTGAATCGTCTTATTCAGAAGGCGATCTTGAAGCCACTCTCAATGCATCTTCTGCGAGGCTTGGTCCGCAGCAACGAAACTGCACAGGTGCTTGTCAAAGACGGCGAACTCGTTGTGGAACCCAATCACCAAGAGGGCGAGCCTGAAAAGAAAGATTAAATGCCTCGAATGGGAAAATTTTTGTAAATAGTAGTTTTATAAGTGTGGCGATTAAATGGATCTAAAAATGCTTGTGCCTCTTGTTGTAGTTATAGAGTCTAGTAAGCTCGTCTATTTATATACAGGTGATTTATGACATCGGTAGACTCTCAACGTTTCCGTCACCAAGTCGAGGAGATGCCCTTTTCTCAATTAGTGACGCATGTGGAAGAGTACTAAAAGCAGACTGAGCTTCCGATTCGGCAGCTGGACGAGTATATGGAGCTCCAATTCTTTGAAGCTTCTCAGCGTCCATCTTTCGTCTCCAAAGAATCTCTGCTGGGTCTTGGTCAGGTTCCACCCACTCAAATCCCTCGCCACCTCGAGCCCAATATTCCTTAATGAACGTTTCTTGTTGATCCTCGATTACCTTCATTTGCCGTGTCTTGAGTTCGCGAAGCAGCCCAACAGAGCATTCGCCTTGGTTGACAGGAAGCGATCGATTTATGGCCGCTAAAACTGAGGCCATTTTCATTTCAGCAGCAAATCTGTACTTGTACGTCGGCGTGGTACCCGGCATCCATTCAAGAACTTCTCCGACCCCAGACGACCTGCCAGCAAACGCAATATAAGTGTAGACACAGACAGCACTAATATATGTAGCAACCATGGATAAAATGAGACCAGTATTTTCCCACGACCCCACTAGACCACTTTGAAATAGAGCTTCAAGCGAACTAAGCACCGTGAGGTTAGCACCAGCCCAGCATCCAAGTAGTTTGCGTGTCTCTTTGGTGGCATACTGGGTCCAGTGACTCTGCTTTCCAACCGTGATATCTATTAACTTGAGTCCCTTGTCAAACTCTGCATTGTAGGCTGCTCTTCGGAAAGGAATAAATGCGGTATCAAGGGGTAGATAGCCACGAGGATTCTGGTCGTTGAAGCGTGTAATGAGTTCAATGCTCGAATCAGAACTCGGAGTTGGATCCGAAAGTACAAACTGTCGTACAAGGCTCCCTGTAACCTTGACGTTGTCACTGCTAAGTACAGTTCTGAGAAGAGAGCTGGCTGTCTCTGTCGGTGTCTCTTGTGCGGGTGACTCTGGTTTCGACGATTCCCGATAAATACTCTCAAGACGACTACAAGCTGTCAGAGCCGAGAGTGCGGACGCTTCCGGGACTGCCGTCTCTGCTGCGAGGATGTGCTCTTGAATGCGGTTCTTCAAGGAGCTTGCGTCCAATGGAGACTGTCCAAAGTCAAATCTCCATGCTCGAGAAGTATGCAAACTTCGGAATACCAAGGCACGACTCTGAAGCCGCAGTCCCAGATTCCCCAGCATTTTTCGTTGCTTGAGAGAGGTGTGTTTCGTCGCTCGAAGGGCCCTAAAACTTAGATAATGCATCTTCTTCGCATACATGCAATCTAACCAATATAATCGGCTCATTCTTAAGCCTTTAATGAGACAACTGTACAAAAAGAGTTACAATGCTGTTCCTCCCTGTGGATCGCACGAGATCTACATTATTTGTCGAAACAAAACATCCCTCCAATGGAAAGAAAAAAATATGATTCGACCCAGGATCGAACTGGGGACGTTCTGCGTGTTAAGCAGATGCCATAACCAACTAGACCATCGAACCAATTATTGAAATTGTGGGAATCACATCTATTCTCTCCTTTAACGCATATCAATGCGCATACATGATGATTTCAATCATACGATCCGGAATCTCTAAATGATACGACCCAACTCTAAATGATACGGCCCATACAGCAACTGGAACTCTGTGTCACGACTGACTACATAAAGGGAAACCCAGGATACAAACTAGGTAGACAATTTTCTCAACTTCAAAGCATTGCTAAGAGACGTAGCTCGGTGTAGCTTGGTTTATGGACAACTCGAACTCTAAAGTGCGTCCGAACTCTTGCAATTGGTAAGCGGAATACATCATCGGACATTTTACACAACCTTTCGTGGAGCTGAGCCTTCACTCGACTACTACGCTCTCTTTGCTCCTAGTAATGTTCGCGACCCGTTCGACAGCCTCGACAGCTCAGGTCCCCGAGGATGATTCCAAGGACCTCGCGGTCAGTTCTCCTCGACTCGACAAACTCATTCGAAAATTCACCGGCGACGACACCGGACAAACGTACCAGGCCTGGAGTGCGTCGATGCGACGGCTTCAAAAGCTGCAGCGTCGGCCCACCTCCGACATCGTGTTTCACATGGCACTACACCTCTCCGGCTCGGGCGAGGATTGGGTCGACGCTAGCATCTTTCACGACGATGACAATCCTCCCACTCCGGAAGACTTCATTGGTGCGCTCGAACGCCAATACGACCAATCCTACGTAGCTAACGGCAAAATGCGACGTCTATTCCAAGGCTCGTCGGTACGGTACTACAATGCCCAACTCTCTGCACTCCGATGCCAATGACACGGTACATTGGCGATGGCCCCCTACCTGAAAACGCGTTTTCCTTTCTGTATCTATACGGTCTCCGGCGGGAGCTCTACACCCAGCTCCTCAGATACAACCTCACTTCGCTCCCCGAGGCTATGTCCACAGCCCTGCTCCTTGAACCTTCGATTCCATCCCGCCGCCGAAACAATCAACTGTGAAACACGAGTCTCATCGACAAAACTTCGGTGCCTAACATTAAGACCTCGCTCACCTGTTATTCCTGTAACAAGATGCTATATCGCTACCCAGTGTCCCAACGAGAATGGACATGATCTCCTACAAAACTTAATCGAGGAATTCAACGTTTCCCCGTATCCACATATTCGTGCCCACACCACGCGACTAACTTCATCGTATAGTTAGTCAACGGTATCACGCCATTCCAAGCCTTTCCAATAGACTATATAAATGGATGATGTCCAGAGTTCCACGTTTTACGAATTCTCGCGTGGGTTCCTACGAGGATCCAACACCTGTTCACGCAGCGAGTGTCGGTGTGTTGTTGGTTATTATGCCAGCCTCTTACTGTTATTCCGAGCATTTTTGCGAATGGTCAGATTGACTATGATACAGAGTTTGCAAGACAGCTCACGTTAGAATAATCGATAGCATACTGATGAGAAGGTTTGATATCTCAACGGGGAGCTGTCATCACTGACGGGAGTAATATAAACGGTAAGTTATGGTGATTACTCTCATGCATTTTGCATCCGTAATAGCATATTTGAAGCGAATATAAGCCTGTGGACAATTCAAGTGCATCCTGGCCAAAGTATTTGTCCAGTTCAATGGAGTCGTCGAATCTTTGCTGAGTCGCCCTATACGTACGTTAGATGTCGCATGCATGCGGAACGCATCCCAAATCCGGAACGGCTCCAAGACCCCACCCTGCGGCTATACCAAATATAAAAGGGCGCGTCTTCATAACCTTCATTTCCAAAAACAAGTACAAATCATGTCAAATAAGAAGATTTCGCTTATCATTGACACAGATCCTGGTGTAAGTATCTACGCAGTGACTGATTGCCTTCTCTAGCGGTTTCGCCAAATTTCTCGACAAAAAACTGAGCCTCGGGGATGGAAAGTGAGTTTGCTGCTCACACGCTCATTGGCACCAATAAATTATACTTTTGAAGTAATTTCAGCTGTCGAGTGGTCCTGCTGAGCAGCGAGGATCTTTACAAATGTCGCAGACATTGCAAATGTTGCAACCGGACGCCGCGGTATGGCCCGGCGGTGATCCGGCGGCATGTGGGCACCCTTGAAAAGTAAGGCATAGCCAAGAAATTCAAAGCAAACTCTACCCCGCAGTATTCCGGCTTACGAGGTATTTGCTAATAACAGGTTGATGATGTCCTGGGGATTCTGCTAGCCTTGAAATCTCGGGATATTGATCTCAAGCTTATTTCCTTGTGTTTTGGCAACTGCGATACCGTCAACTCGCTTCGTAACATCCTCTCACTTTTCCATGTGTTGGAAAAGGAGAATGCTTTCAGGCAACAAAAGGGGCTTGCCAAGTATACTACACAGAGGCCAATGATTGCCGTGGGAATGACCCACGCCCTCGATGGCACGCAGCTGGATGCTACTGACATTCATGGTGACGACGGCCTCGGCGGTGTACATGACATGCTTCCGCATTATACAACGTCAAAAGAATGGATTGATCTCTTTGCAAAGGAGGTGTTGGAAGAAGAAAAATCTACCGATCATCTTGCATTTGTGCCATCACGTCGAGAAGCATGGCATGAGATCCTGGACGTTCTGCGCAATGAGCCCGAGGATTCAGTCATAATCTGCGCGGTTGGGCCGTTGGGCAACATTGCCAGGGCCGCAATGGAAGATCCAGCGGCCTTTTCTCGCGTAAAGGCAGTGGTTTCTATGGGTGCAGCCATCGACGAGATTGGCAACGTCACTCCCCTTGCAGAATTCAATGTATTTTCAGATCCTCTTGCGGCCGCTCTTGTCTACGCTCTAACGGCCCCGCATCCCAACACTACTCTCCCAAAAGAAGCTCCTAAGGAATTCTCTCCTTTGAAACGCCCCCTTGAGCTCTGCTTGTTTCCCCTTGACATCACTCATAAGAACTACTTGACCGAGGCCGATTTCAAGAAACTAGTCAGTGAGCTAGCTCCCAGCGATTCACCGCTTGCTGAATGGGTAAAGGCGTGGATGGGATCGACATTTACCTTGTTCGCATGCTTGGTGGATGGACAAGACAATTGTCTTCATCTCCATGATCCTTTGGCAGTTTACTATGCGTTGACATATTATGATCCAGGATGGGAGATTTCAAAAAATAACGATCTTCGTGTCGAGACAACTGGCCAGTGGACTCGCGGCTATGTGGTTCGAGATCGTCGCGCTCGTGTGGCAAAGGACGAACCAGTCGCCAATGATTACAACAATTGGCTCTGGAAAGAAGCAGGAAACCGTGTCAGTGTTGCCACAAAGTCGCCTCTGGGCCATGGAGTAGGATTCGGACACTATATGCTTGAAACGATTTTCTCGTAGGTTCATGGCGATGCACAAAACGCTCCACATGAGTTCCATATAGATGTGTAATAGTTATTTATGCAAAGTTCTTTGTTGTCAAGAGCCCGTGATCAACGGTCATTTGCAGGTGGCAAGCATGTTTGCAATAACACCCAACAGCTGCTCATTCTCGCAGGCGGCAGCGACACGTTCCTTGTCATTGAGCTGGCGGTTCACTTGAGATTCACTTTGATGGGTGCCTTTGCGTACAGTAATGACTACGCGGAATCGGCGGGGCAGACATCTCTCCAGTCTCACTCGAACTCCAAGCCCAATAAGGGTTGCCAAACTACAATGCGTAATAGTAGGAGTGATTTCCACATGAACCTCTGCCACTTTATCTTTATTGCCATCATCCTTGACCCAGATATGCGCCAAGTTAACCACAGCAAGCTGACCAAGGGTTAGAGGGTGCTCTGGATCAGAGATTGTCGAGATGAGGTCGTAGATCTCTTGGGCGTCAATAGGTTCAAATTCATCGCTATCGCTTTCATTGCTATCACTAATCAGTGATGGCGGTCTCGTTGTCTTTTCAGCGCTGTAGTCCTCTGCTGAAAATACTGAAAGGGAATATAGCGGGTCGCTGTGGATGAGTCCAAAATCGGAGTCCTTTGGTCCCGCTCCCCTAGTTGGACCACGAGTCGGCAATTCTGACAAATCCAGAACTGTAGGATTCGCATTAATGGGGTCCGACATGGCGGCAAGTGCAAGGTACAGCGAAGCACGAACTATTTGTCATATCAAAAGTGTGAAGGAGGGCGGCGGAACCGAAGTGGAACTAGATATGCAACACAAAATAAAGACCTTCTTAGCTTTTGCTTCTTACCAGTCAAACTACACCCTGAAAATTGAGGACAGATACGACATATATGACCCCGTGGAAGCAAAAATTCTAACAGTTCACTGCGAGGTTACGGACTTGTATCTCTGGCAGCCCATACTCCAGAACAGCCGTGCCGTGCCGCTCAAGAATGTCGTGCGAGGCCGCCATATTCCAGTCCATTATAACATCCAATGACGAATTCAATAACTGTAGTTGCTTTAAGTGGGCCCTCTAGCTCAGGGAAAAGTGTAAGACGCATTTTATTGGTGCTGTGAGTTTTTCAATGCCCTTTGAGCTGAGAGGTTAACAAGCAGACGCTAGCTCGACTCCTCCAAAGGGTTTTGCCATCGGCAGTTCTACTGTATCAAGACGACTTCTACAGACCCGAGAGCGAGATTCCTATGCGCGACGGACTTCAAGACTGGGATTGTCCAGAGGCGTTTGACTTTGTCCAAATGAAACGAGTCTTAGACCACGCCCGAGAAACAGGGGAGCTTCCTACGGAGTTTGAATCAAAGGAAGAGACAAACGAGCTTGGGCCCTCTCGAGTACCAGACGAGGTAGTCGACGCTGCTCGCAAGAGACTGGCCGGACCATTGGAGGGAATGAAGTTTATAATTGTCGATGGCATTATGCTATACCACGAACAAAGTGAACTAACAGATGAATTTGACATTCGGTTTTTTCTCAGGGCTTCTTACGAAGTCCTGAAACAGCGACGAGAAGCGCGGATCGGATACGCTACACTTGAAGGGTTTTGGCAGGACCCGCCTGGATACTTCGATGATATTGTATGGCCGGCATACCAGCGGTTTCATTCGTACATGTTTGTCGATGGAGATGTTTCAGGCAACCTCCGAACAGATATTGTCAAGAAACTAGATCTTCAAGCATTGGAAGGAGATCCTGGGCCTCAAATGGAAGACGTCCTGATATGGGCTAGTGACATCATCTGCCATTATGCAACGTTGTAGTGACCCCAGGGTCCTTGTCAGTCAACGACCCCCTCGAGAGCTTCTACGCTGTCAGCCCCACAATTTCAATTCACATATGCATCAAGACGTAATTGCTTGACACGTTACGAACCTCGAATAAAACTTTATCTTTGTAGACTACATTGACAAGATGAAGCCAAGATCAGGCGGCAAATATTCTAATTGATCTAGTTTGTCTTTTTCTCGTACTGGGAGCCGTAACCCAATCTCTCAACAACCGTCAGCATATCATCTCGACACTTCTTGTGAAGACTGTTGACATCAGCACCAGTCAGACCCTTGGTTTCTACAGGCGGCAATACCTCAATTTCAATAGTTCCCGGTTCAAAGACTCGCTTCTG
>JAJLWU010000755.1:0-12391 GCA_030570855.1 Tardiomyces digboiensis | reverse complement strand
ATCGACGGACATTCGTCGTGAAAAGCGCAGCAATGTGTTCTACGCCATAATGCTCGGAGCCGCGGTTGGAGGTGCTCTATACCTTGCCCGTGACTGGGAGACAGAAGAAGAACGGACAAAGCATTCAGAGATTCCGGCAGGTTATTCTCCAGGTGCAGCTTTTGGTCGTGCCAGGGCCCGCTTCGGAGATATCTTCCAGTACTTCAACGAGCCAGTGTTTGAGAAGCTGCTTCCAGATCCTCTACCAGAACCATACGGACGCCCACTGACCTTGGTTCTGTCGCTTGATGACCTGCTAGTTCACAGTGAGTGGACACGCGAGCATGGCTGGAGAACTGCAAAGCGACCGGGTGTGGATTACTTTTTGGGTTACCTGGCTCAGTACTACGAGATTGTCATATTTTCCAACAAGTACCAGGCTTATGCTGAGAAGACTGTTGCCAAGCTGGACCCATACCGCGCCTCTATTTCTTACGCGCTGTTCCGTGAGGCGACCCGGTACCGCGATGGTAAAGTGATTAAGGACCTGTCGAGCCTTAATCGCGATCTGTCAAAGGTAATCGTTGTCGACACTGAGTCGGACGCGGTGTCGCTGCAGCCGACTAACGCCATTCTTATGAAGCCTTGGAATGGCAAGGCGGACGATACTGACCTTGTACGCCTGATTCCTCTTCTCGAATGGATCGCTTCGCAGCCAGTCAAGGACGTGCGACCTATCCTCAAATCTTTTGATGGCACTGACGCGCCTGCCGAATATGCTCGCCGTGAGGCTGTTGCCCGTGCCAAATTTGAGGAGGAGTGGCACCGCTCCAACAAAGCAAACTCATGGGCTTCGTCGTTCCTTGGGGTCAAGCCTCCGTCACAGCCTGCCCCTATGATGCCCGTCGATTATATACGTCAGGAGGGTCAAAAGGGATACGAGGCATTCCAAAAGTATTTGGCCGAAAACGGTGAGAAGATGCTGGCAGAGGAAAAGGCTCGTGAAAAGGAGATCCTCAACGAGCAGAAGTTCACTCTCAACAAACTGGTCACCGAGGGCATGCCTTCGGCTGAGGAGCTGGCTGCCATCCAGGCTCGCAAGGAGCAGGAGGCCCGCGATGGCGCAGCCTCTGCATCTGCCGCCCACTAGTTTTTGTATATAGTAGTTAATGCCCCACAAATTCTGAATTGTGTCAGTCCATTTTGTAATGCAACCAGTGTGCATATGACCTGCATACGTTGGGCTGGAAAAAACGCGGCTGGAGATCGCGATTCAACGCTAGGTCGTGGTTTCAGCACTCTACACGTGGACTGCTTCAGGAGATCCATCGGTAACGGTTGTTGGAGGTCGTTGTGCCTGTTTCTCCGAATCAGCAATGCCCATACCAGCACTTCCGGCTTATTTGGACGCGTACCGTGCTCGGCGGGATCACTTCCCACCGCCGGCGCTCACGTCGGGGCTTACGGTTTTCATGGTCATTTTCTATGTTATATCTCTATCATATGCTGGGTTTAATGATGCTCTTGCATTGAACTCTCAAGCACTTACAAGGTTGGACCGTAAGTAGACGCCGTCTCGTGGTAACAATTTACGGCTAACGCCAGTCAATCGATTATCATTCTATCCCCTGTGTCATTTGGGTATTTTTCATCTCCTCATGAACATTTGGGCACTAATGCCTCTCTTGCGCGCATTTGAGCTGGCAAATGGAACTGTGCGCACAGGTATCGTTCTGAACCGTAAGTAAGGCAAAGACACATTTACGGTAGCCATGTTCTAACACTAGTGTTGGCCGTGATTCCCGGCATTGTTTACGCGATTCTCAGTGCACTTTTATTTCCAAGTATAAGTGTAATTGGTGCTTCCGGCTGGGTGTTTTCGTTCCTCGGTTACTTTGCCTATCTAGATTATCTAAGATCACCAACCATACAACTGTAAGCCGCATATTTTGCTCTACAACATATAATTTCCATTTGCTGACACCAGAACACCATCTACGACCATTCCCACGTGGAGCACTCCGCTGGTTCCTCTGGCCGTCTTCGCGGTGCTATTGCCTGGATCGAGCCTTGTTGGACACACTCTGGGACTATGTGCGGGTTATGCCATGGCTATGGGGTACCTAGACCGGCTGATCGAGCCGTCGACTAACGTTGTCGAATGGATTGAGACCAAGGCAAACTCTGCAATTGGTCTGATTCCAGCCCCCATTCATTATTTGCGTGAGGCAGACGCACGAGAGATTCGCGCGACGAACCGATCGCAAGCACTACCAACACAGGAGCAGCCGGCATCGAGTGCTACTGCTGGCCCAAGTACTTCTTTTCAAGGGCAGGGCCACACTCTGGGGACCGCTTAGCTGTGCGTCTACCTATCACCGTGTATTCCGGTGAGCTCGCTCTGGTTAAAGGTCATGCTAACTACGTCGAAAGTGATGACGGTTATCGCCATCTGGGGGTTGTACAATGGACAAAGTACCAACAGGCACTCTGCAGTTGAAGTCATAATCAGTAGAAGAAAGAACAATATACACCCCATAAAGTGAAAAGTGGAGAAGTCGTGCATAAATCTCTGCATGAATTTGGACCCGAGTTGGTCACATGCCAAAGATTGAAAAATTCACCTTGATTGATTTGGAAACAGCTAGATCATTAACTATTGTGCAAAATGGCGCGGCAAACAATGACAGGCCTTGTCATGTCGCAGGGCAAAATGAACAAAACTGTCAAGGTGCGAGTAATGCGCCGAAAATTCAACCCGGTAATTAACAAAAACGTGGTTGTGTACAAGGACATGCTGGTGCACGACGAGCTGAACAAGTGCCAGGAGGGCGATGTGGTGCGAATTATATATGTGCGGCCGTTATCGTCACGCAAATCTTTTGCCGTGTCAGAGGTTCTCAAGTACAGGGGTACAGAGTGGATGAAGTACCGAGCAGAGGCTCCTGCAAAGGTGCGTGCCGAGGAAACAGAACGACTGCGCGAATACATGGACTCGCGACAAGAGCGGGACCAGCTTGACGGTGTTGATAGAACTGTACGTGATCTTCAGACTATTGAGTCTGCATCGCAGACAAATGCTCAAGACGACGCCCGTATTGCGGAGCTCAAGCAAAAGTACGCCATTACTACGTGGCCGCCGACGAGCGAGATTGTCAAGCTTGACATTACTCGTCTCAAAGAGGAGCTTGAATCTTTAGGAATTGAGATTAACCGGGCGTCATATTCTAGCGTTGCGCGGGATATTCTCGCGAATGAGCCGGCGCGCGCCGAGGAGATCCTCAAGTCACTCGGCAAGGATCCAGCATCTCTGACTCAGAGCATGAAGAAGAATCTTCTAATGAAGCATTTTGCATCTGCCTACGCCAAAGCCTAGAGCTTATCCACGCCCTGCACATATTTGAAATATAATGACACGAACTGATCTCACCTGGTAAGGCTTGACATATTCAGCTAAAAGTTGCGCACACGCACTCTATGCTTCACAAAACACCTGGCTAGAGTGTCTAGCGGCTGTCTTGACTGGCAGACCTCTGACAATGCTTGCTACTGTAAACCTTGAAATAGTCTGGGCTCGGTCGGTAGTGGTGGTGGCGGTGGGCCACGGACAGGGCCCATATCATATATTGGAGGGATTGAGTTACATCTTCGCCAGCCAGCACGCTATAGCACAAGTGGCACAGCTACCGCACTGTTAGTCTGGCACAAATAGTGCAGTGCTGTACATTAGCAGCCGTCCGATAGTTTTACCTGCGCAAGTGGCATGTGCAAACGCAAATGCAGCCGCAGAGATTGGTACTAAATCTCATTGACGCAACAGAATTTTTCTATTGTCTGATATTCAACACAAATTCACATGCTCTTGAAGAATCATCGTAATCCGCCGTCAGATTCCGAGTGAATATGCATGCGGATAAGAATTCCAGTCGCATTCTCGCTAAGCGGAGAACCACACCACCATTCATGCATGCCGCCTTGTTCTTCTACCTAGAGCACACACTGCTTTGAACTTCCATCTCAAGTCGGTGGGCGTCCCCGCTTGCGCCTCACTTTCGGCGGCGATCGTCCCCACCCCCCGGACTGGACTCAAGTTGGGCACTGATGTCCGTTAGTCCCAACTCGACGACGCACCGGCCGAACAGCTAGTGAGCGAAGATTTTCCCCCTCATCTACGGCCACACTTTGTAGTACCAGCACAAGAGCAGGCCTTTTGAGCGCAACATGGGCCAGATTCTGTCGCAGCCTATTACGGAAAAGGTATTTGACGTTTAGCATTGAGGTTTTGTTTTTGCCGATGTGGATTGGTTGCTCAGATGGCGTTGTTGTAGGAACCGGTTGGTCGCGTACCAGCGACAATGAATGTCTTGTGAGAGCGTGGTTCGCGAATTTTTCAGTCAGTATCTATTAGATATCATTGATTGATATTCAAATATGTGGTCGATTTGGGTTAAGAGTGCTCATTGCGTAGTTTGACGTCTCATTATCTCCCGTTTGGCTGGCCAGCAGATATAAGAGATGTTGTTGCGATAGCAATTGCGTGGTGTGGTACCTTAACTGAAATTGCAGTGGACAGTTAGGAGCGCCGACCGAGGTGACGACGCGCTGACAGCAGCACTCCGAACATGGAGAAGATGAACGTCTGTACTACGGACTGTCGTCGATGCAAGGATGGCGAGTAACAATGGAGGACTCGCATGCGACGGTGCTCGACTTGGTAGCTACAACAAACAGCGCCGATTCCACAACTGATAGTAAGACACCAGTGTCGGAAAGAGTGGCATTCTTTGGCGTCTACGATGGCCATGGTGGAGACCGTGTGGCGCTGTTTAGTGGTGCAAACTTGCACAAGATTGTAGCCAGGCAGCCAGCGTTTAGCCGAAAAGATTACGGCCAATCTCTCAAAGACGGATTCCTGGGTACCGATCGGGCGGTGTTGCAGGAAGGCAACGGCGACCCTTCAGGGTGCGCTGCCACTACTGCCATTATTGCCGGCAACCAGATTATTGTTGGAAATGCTGGCGACTCTCGAACAGTGCTTGCTGTCAGAGGCGTGGCAAAGCCTCTTTCCTTTGATCACAAGCCTCAGAACGAAGGAGAACGTGCCCGAATCTGTGCTGCTGGTGGGTTCGTTGATATGGAACGTGTCAATGGCAACTTGGCCTTGTCGCGAGC
The DNA here is from genome assembly GCA_030570855.1 of Tardiomyces digboiensis. NCBI lineage: Eukaryota > Fungi > Ascomycota > Dipodascomycetes > Dipodascales > Trichomonascaceae > Tardiomyces > Tardiomyces digboiensis. The sequence goes on along the minus strand of JAJLWU010000755.1, from coordinate 7,240 downwards.
CATTGGAGATTTTGATTTCAAAAAGAGCGCCAACCTTCCACCGGAAGAACAGATTGTAACGGCGTATCCCGACGTGATGGAACACACCATTACTCCCGACGACGAGTTTCTTATCCTCGCGTGTGACGGTATTTGGGACTGTATGAAATCGCAAGAGGTTGTCGAGTTTGTGCGACGTGGCATAGCTGAGAAGTTGGAGCTGGACAAGATCTGCGAAAAGCTAATGGACAACTGTCTGGCACCCGAGAGTGACATGACTGGTATTGGATGCGACAATATGACAGTAATGGTCGTTGCGCTGCTCAACGGCCAGACCAAAGAGCAATGGTACGATACCATTGCTGAGCGAGTAGCAAAAGGTGACGGTCCGGTTGCTGGCTTGTCAGTTGCTGATCTCAAGGGCAGTGCTTTTACTCGCCAGCAAGAGGAGGCTGCTACGTCGGGCCCCGTAACGGGGCCCGGTGGTCTGCCGACTCCGCTATCGTTACACCACATATTCTCCCAAGGAGCAGAAATCCAAACTGCAAATGGCACTTATATTTTGCAGTCACATGATGGGGCCAGTGTTCTTGCTCGCATGGGGCTGCACATGGGTACTGACGACCTTGACGATGAAGAAGATGATCGAATTGTTGACGCAGCCGACGAGGTTACCCCCGAGCCCGTGAAAGTAGAGTCATTATCGGATGCCGCTGCTGGTCATGAACCGACGGGAAAGAGCGGATCCGCCAATGAACAAGAGTGATGAAATTCTTCTTTGCAGCGTTTGAGTTCAAGAAAAACGCGTCAAGCTGTGATGGTAAGCAAATTTTACATGCAGCCGCTTCTCAACTGAGCTTTCCCCTCTACAGTCATTGTTTTTTATCACGGCGTAATTTCGTCTAGCTTTTTTCAGTTGCATGAGCTTTAGATTGCATAGATTAATTCATGGACGAACTGCTCCTCGGCAAATGTTGCCCTATGTCCTCGCCAACTCCCATATCCACAGTGTTTTTATCGTGACTACATGTCTTTGAGCTTGGTGGAAATATAAATAATAATATTTTAATCTGGAACTTTGCCAAGTTGCTGTTAAACAGCGCTCGCCATGTAGTACGTTGCGTCGCCGTTCTACTCTAAGCGCTCAAAGTACCCATCTTGATGCTCTATAAGTCGTACAAGTTATGTCTCGGGTTGATCGAAATGAAAGACATTCATAGTGTTAGTCCAAGCGGCTTCAGCAAGATCCTCGACGGTGATTCCCTTGACTCCCGCAACAACTTTTGCGACGAGAGAAATCGAGCATGGTTCACATCTCCCTCGAACCATGGAGCCCGGCTGGAATTTTTCCTTCTTGAAAGCGTCAAATGGAAGCTGGTCGTTGGCGTTTCCATTCAGATACTGCTTGAACGATGCATGCGACGGCCGGATCTCACACCAAGGTCCGTCAGTTTCAAGCATGATTCGATCGAGAGGAATCTGTGCCACAACATCGAGATTCTCTTGCGTCTTGAGCGAGCATCCGTTGATGCCAATATAGAACCCCAGACTCAACAAATCCTTGAGCTCCTCGGCATTACCAGTAAAGGAATGGACAACGCCGCCATATGGGAGATGGCCATTGATCATGTACGGCTCCACCATCTCGTGAAAGTCCACCTGGCATGCTCGTGAATGCAGAAACAACGGTAGTCCAATGCGCTGCGCAATCTCTAGTTGCTTGGCAAAATACTTTCGCTGGACGTCTGCCGGCGCGTAATGTAGGCGGTCGTAATCGAGGCCAATTTCGCCAAACGCCTTGACGACTCCCAGCTTCTTTCCCTCGAGTGCAGTCTTTTCTATCGCCGCAAGGTACTCTTCTGGGGAAAGGCCTTCGCTGTTCTTGTCTATCTCTGTTGCGTGGCATGGATGCACGCCGACCGTTGAATAAAGCAGTCCTTGGTACTTTTTGCATAGCTCCAGAGCTGCTCTTGATTCCTGTAAATTAGATCCCGTCACCAGCAGCTTTTGGACTCCCATGGTTCGCCCGCGTTCAAGTACGGCAGGCAGATCAGCTAATGTCAGTATTGAGTACCGCAGCTGCGTACTATCTACTTACGCTCATGCTGCTGCTTGCCATGATAAATTCCCTGGAACTGCGCATCAGTTAAGTTCGCGCCTGATGTTAGCATTCAAGTCAAGCAAAGCGAGTGTCAATCACATGAATGCGCTGCTCACTGCCTTCTCCAAGCAGCTCTCGAGTCCAGGACCCCCATCAAGACGTACCAATATCGGCAAACCTGATCCCTTTCGATATAGTCATCAGACTAGCTCGTTTTATCATAAAAGGAAGTTTGAGTTTGAGAGATTTCGTCACACATAATAATTTTATATGCAGCATGAATTCAAGAACGTTGCATTTCGCGTTTTAGTCTTTCTTCCCGTCAATGCGCCACAACTGTGCGTGTTGATTGGGCCTGTCTGCGAATATCAGCCGGCCCATAAACAAGGCCATGGCTGGCATGTTGTGCAAATTAATCGTTTCTATGCTACCAACTATCCGACAGTTGGGGCGTAAGCAAGTCGGTTCTTTGATAGCTAATCGCCAGACGGTGTCTACTCATTGCAAAGCGCGTGGAATGAACGGCTGAGTTAGTGGCCTGACGCCAATAACCATAGACACGGGAGCAACCCCGGCGCTAGCGGTGGTGTGGTGGGCCCTAACCGCCGTGTTGTTAAACGCACTGATTTGAGAACCAAGAACCCGGCTCGAGGAAAACTAGGTTTCAGATTTGGAAGGAGTGAGGTTGCACTTTTGCATTGGATGGGGAGCATCGAGAATATTGCATTGCATTAGCGAGACGAAGTAATTTGTTTATCGGTCGACCGTGCATGGCCATTGTGCTATTGGCTGATACCCGAGGACACAAGGATTTGCATTGAGAAGCGAGAAACAGTTTTGCAAAGAGTTACGGGGACCCAGACTGCAGCAAGGTTACAGACAAGCTCTGGAAGAGGCTGGAAATGGACGACCCAATTTTGGACCTGTTGCACAAGGAAGCAATTACTCAAGGCGACATTGACAACGTGTGCGTACAGTTTGATCCTGTAGAGGCAGAGGATGTGGAAATTGCATTTACACTACTGGAGGCATTGAAGCGATATTCTACAGAGACTGAGACATGGTCTTTCTCGTTGCTGGGAAGTTACGACTTTGATTCCGAGGCCAGACAGTTTGACCTTGATCTGGCGGTTGTAGTAGGCAAGCGAGCCGAATTCCTGCTCGACGAAATTCATTCATGGGACGTTAATGCGCTCAAAGAAAAGGTATATCGACTGCCAGCGTTTCACTCGGATTGGGCAACAGTGCTGACCATGTTGGTGCTTCGAATCGTATCTCAATACTCAAAGTTGGAATTCAAGCTACAGTTGGCGCTCTCCCGGTCGACGCTCATCAAGATTCACTATGAGCTCAATGGGCTTGTCGGAAAGGTCAGCCCAGAGGTTTCTGCAGCAAACCCGCTGGTTGCAAAGTACAAGAGCTTTGTGAAGCAGCTGTTAGCGGAGATTGAAACTACACCGTTTGAGAACGTCCAACAAGAGATGTTTCAAGTTGTGCGAGATCTTCAGCATATGTTTGTGAAATTTGCATCCTCTCAGTCAGGACATAACGCAGACTCGCGATGGATCCCATACGCTGGAGAGGACGACGAGCTTAAAGAGTTTGCCGACTCGGGTGCATCGTTTATGAAAATGAGTCCTAGAGATTACGGTTGGACCGATGACTCACACTTGGAAAGCAGACATAAGAGGACCGTTTCGTCTTCGCAGTTTTCGTCCGCAACTGGTACCACAAAGACATCTATTACCGAGGACATGCCGTCAATGCTGCTGGCTTTCGATGCAGCAAAGGCCGAGGAAGTCAAGCTCACGAGCTTGCTACACACCGATACAGACCATGATTCACTGCCGCAAACAAAGCGCACTGCTGGCTTATCGCATGCTAGTGTGGCTGGCAGTCGGTGCTCTGTTAAGACGCGCTCCAGTCTGTCATCGATGCGCTCTCCCACCGCTCAGCGACGGTCGCTCTCGAGTGCTCGTGCACGATCACCATTCAATTCGACAATTCAAACGCGCACTGCGAGCACAAAGGTGCGAAGTAAGGTCCGAGACGCGGCGGAGTACCAGAATTTGCAGGTCAAGATGGTCGACAACCGTATGATAGTCAAGGTCGGGGACAAGTACGCTGATTTGCAAGATTGGGTTAGTAAGGCGAACAGCACGAGCCCGCCACGAGTCGAAATTGCATCTAGCTTCCTCAAAATGGCTCCCAAAGTGCCAACGCAAGCAGCATCAGCCCCATCGGACAAATCCAGTCAGACCCCTCTGTCCGCCGGCTTCCTAGCTCAGCAACAGGCACCATTACCAACATACCCGGTGCTCAATGAATTGAAGAAGAACGCAGCCATGAGTACAGTCTTTAAGACGCCCACCACTATGCCCGGGATGCCTAGCACTAACTGGATTCGATCCATGTTAGGAGGTATTCCTGACGGCAACCCCTCTTCGGGGGACGCCTGATTTTGTTTATTTTTTTCATGATATAATGAGCCAGCACAATGCATATTAACTATCTAATATACCGGTCGATGCGCCAACACTAGCAAAGTCATTTAGGCAAAATCTCGACGCGTCAGACCGACTGTTGACTCGAAACAATGACATGGGATGCAATTCTACCTGCAGACCATCGACTGTTTTACAGCCACTTTTGGGTTACAACAGCACCGACGGCACCAGCCTCCTTTAATGACTGCTGGCGGTCAGTCAGCTCCTTACGGGGGAAATTGAGCTGCAAAACGTACGCACGGCCCGCAGTGGCGGGCGCCGCATCGATTCTGTCATAGAGCTGCTGGACAGCGCCAGTAGATTCAAACCGACAGCGCAACACACTACCGTCACCCAGCCTGATCTGAACCAACGCGTCTCCGGTACTCGTTGGATCACGTGAAGACGAGCCAGTGGTGCCAGTAGAAAGAGACGAGCTGGTCGTAGCAGGTTGTGGAGAAGCAGAGCGAGACGTCAGCTCACCAGGAACGGGAGAGCCAAGTCTAAACCCCTGGCCACTGAATCCACCCAGTGGCCGTTTTGGTGGCTGGTAGTCCTCGGTCATTCGTCGCGAGATGTGCACGTCGACCGATTCGCCATTCTGGACGTTAAGCAGCGCCAGAGGAGCCCGGCCAGACTTGATCTGCTGTAAATATTGCATGTTTGCTGGATCTTCGTATCTGTACAACGGTCCGTCTTCGACCGAGAATCCATCTCTCCAAAACGTTAGCCGTCGGACGACCTTTTGTGGTCGTTGCTCTTCTTGCTCGGCATCTGGATCACGAACCGCTTGAGAGGGCACGTCCTCGGTCCCAAGCGTGAACCCTGTTCCTCTAAACTGTGGTTGCGGTGGACCTTCGTCTTCGTAACCGTCATCCAGAGGCACCTGGTTTTGTTGCGCTTGGCGGAAAATATCACTAATCAACCTGCCTCCTCGAGCCGCGGGTCCGTCGGGGTTTTGTACAGCCAACCCAGACTTTTCACCTCCTGCAAAGAATTTGGCGTCATCCTCATCATCCGACATTCCCGGCGATGAATTAGCTGATCCTGCATTGTTTGAAAGGTCCGACAATGTTGCAAATCGGCGGGGACCGCTGGACGTTAGTACATTTGATCCAAGTTAGCACTGCTCGAAATCCGCGTACCTTGATCCCCCACTTTTGACAGGGTTGGATCGTGAAGCTCCACTAGCAACAGGCGGACGCACACTACTGCTTGCAGTGCTGTCGCTCTCAAAGTTGCCGCTATAAAATGATTGTAGTGCTTGCTGAGGTTAGACTTGCAACGCTGTCACCCATCTTTGATTACAAAGAAAAAAAAAAACGATCCCGGTTGCAACACAGCATTTCACTCTAAGCAACCTAGACTGGGTATCAAGACAGGCATTACCAAACGTACCTCGACGCTCCAGTCCGACTGAGCTAGATACTCTTGAGCTTCGTCGGGGCTGCATTGAGTTACGTCGACAAACTCTGTGATCTTTCTGATTTCATCGTTATCATTTCCTGTCCCCGACATGCTAAATTTGTATGTGTTTGAGTTCGACCCTGAACACAAAACCAACCACAGACCAAACACGTTTTGTCGTTCTGAAGGTCGCGCGCGTCTCGTTGCCACTCCACAAGAAATATGTGACCATTTCTAGTCCAATGTTCTTTAGTACTATGCACATGCACGTGAGATTGCATGGTCTTTTCGTTGGACCACTGTCAAGATACTACAATATTAGACTAAAGCGAGAAATGCCTCGATTTGTGTCTGTATTTCTGTTCGACAGCCTCTCAAGATTGCCCGCTGCCGCTGCGGATGTTTTCATAGGTCCGTCGCATCCAACACGATCGAGTGTCATTTTATATATACAGTTTTTAGGTCCGTCGAATGTGATGTCTCACATTCGACCTTGCTCATTGATATCACCTAGCAAGTTTTACGGGCTGGCTGATTACAATGCATATGGTAACAATTAGCTCAAGGCTGATTGGTCGCCAGTCACCAACATAGGCGAGCTGCTAAGATGGGTTCATGTCTTGACCAAACGAAACGTTCCAAGACTTTGAATTGCAACAGTTTTATCCTTTATCTCAACTAAATACTATTCTGACCAAGATCGCGGAGCCTTGACATCGTAGCAGACATTTGCCGGCCTAACCCTGAGATTCACTCCGTCAATTTGCAATGACACAATTATATGATCCGCACCTGCAAATACACCGACAATGTCGAGATTGGTCTCGAAAACGATTGTCCGGAGCTACTCGAGCGTGAGTGAAATGAATAATGAATCTTGGAGGTTTAGCTGAGCGGTCAAGAATACTACTCTCTCGAGTACGGCGAGTCAACTCACTAAAACGCATATAAAAAATGCCAGGGCTGTAATCGGCCACTCTAAAACAATTGGTCAACCATCTGGAAGCGTCCAAGAACGTATTACAAGTATTTTCTGAGGATGATCCAAACTAACATCAGCTCAAGGCGAGCGCCAGGATCCCCAAGGATCTGCAGAGCAGAACCCCGCCTTATGAGAAGCTACTCGGCCGCCTCGACGAGGTGCGACGGATCCTAGATCGGCCACTGACTCTGTCAGAGAAGGTCTTGTACTCACACCTGACATCCCCCGAGGATTCGCTTGCAGGCGTGAAAAATGTGCGAGGTGAGGCATATCTTAAACTCAACC
>JAJLWU010000754.1:0-12566 GCA_030570855.1 Tardiomyces digboiensis | reverse complement strand
GGAAGCGAGTCTGGGAGAGATGCGACGTGTAAATTCTGCCGCGCAGTCTTGTGCGGTGAAGTCTCTATAGCACTTTGTATGTCAATGTCGGCGCGCGTTGGTAGCGTGACAGGATTTTTGGTTGGCGACTTTTTCATAAAGATGCGACGGCTCATGGGCGTAATACTAATAATCCGTTCGGTGGCAGTCATAGGCGCGGACTTATGCGGAGTCACAGGTGCCGACTTCGGCCGGTCTCGTTTTTTGCTTGGTGTCGGAAGCTTCTCTGCCCTCTGCGTGTTCTTCTTTTTACGCGGAGTTCTCTCTCGTTTAGCAGTAGCGCGTCGTTTGCGTGAGGGTGCATCAGATTCCGAATCAAAATCTTCATCACTCGACTCGGTGAGTTCATCACGCTGCCGCACCACAAAGTCCTCCTCCGATTCGTCTTCGCCACCATCATATGCGCTCTTCACATCCACTGTTTCATTCTTTGGCTTGGCCTGGGGCTTGGTCGATCCTCTAGGTGGACGGCCACGCTTCATCTTGTTTGTGGCTGGCAACAGATCCAATACATTGTCAACGTAAGCATCCAAATCAGTCTTGCGGCCATGGTATACAGTATTCCAATCGAACTCTTCCGAGTAGACTCCCCGCGAACTGTCATAAGCACGACGACAGAAAAACATGGTCTCTGAAGTGCGATTTGAGAAATCCTTCTGAGATACAACCGTGGCTCTACCACAGATTAGCTCAATGTCGTTCTTATTGACATCTGCCGTACAGTATATCTCACCATCTGACGTATCATCTCTTTTGTTTCGACGCACCGTGGATGGAAGCGTAAACCACACAAGAGACGCTTGCATTTCTCCATTGTGATCGAGGCCAATATCTTTTAGGACTGCCACATCAGGCTCATCTGTTCTTGATTCAACAAGCACGCAATCCCCAATGTAATAGTCAATATCTTTATGGCGACATCCAATGGCGCGTTTCTGGTTTCTTCGCGTTCTTCGGGACGGGGTTTGCGACTGATCTGGACTATCCCCTTCGTAAATAAGCTCCCATTCGTCACCACCGGTATTTTGCCTTGACATCAGCTCAGAGGCAAAATGAAAAAAAATAAAAATGCAGCAGTGTTTCACAATTAGACTAGAGCAGGTTGCAATTGAATGTCTGAACGATTTCGCTCCACTAACTGCCTGGCAAATTTGTAACATACACGTAAAATCAGGTACACTGCGAGCAGGGCGGATGAAAATCCTGATCGTTCCAAGGGCCGAAACATGAACCCCTGAGTGTTGCGTATCAATTATCGCAAAATCTGTCTCTCAAATTACACTTCAAAGAAAAAAGAAACTCCGATACGGGGAATTGAACCCCGGTCTCGACGGTGAGAGCGTCGTGTGCTAGCCACTACACCATATCGGACTCGATGAAATTTTCGAAGGGTATGTGAAATTTGAGGATAATACCTCACTAAAATGAAAAAAATCAGATTACTCATCATGCATCTCTCTGACTTTTAACGTGACACTGACAGATGAAATTCATCCAGCAAGAGGCAAAAGTGCCAGAATGAATATTATTCACTATAGTACAAACGTAATGTCCCACCACCGCAAGACATTGAATACAGATGCAAACACAACAGAATCGTAATCACCTTATGTGTTCAGTGAGCTTCACGGGCAGACCGCAAAACAGCCAACGCCGCCTGAGACACCTTTGGTGAGTAATGCTTCTCCAACAAAGCAGTTTCCCAGATAGTTGCAGCCTCTGGGTTACTATGCTCTGGCACGTCGGCTTCAGGATGGTAGACTCCATTTGCAACTCGGTCATCAGTAGAAAAGAGAGATTTAACACCGCCAAACTTAGTCATCATCTTGTGAAATATTTTCAGTGAGGCAATGGTGGACTTTTCTGGGAGATGGAGAGAACCAGTAGCAAGTCGTTTGCCAAACGCTTCGGCTCGTAGCCTACTCTTATTGCCGCGCCGCAGAAATATGGACTCAAAGATGCGGATCACCATTTCCATTTCTGTTGAAATGTTGACTGCTGGCCTCTTGGCAACATCAAGCTCCAGCGGGTCATCCAGACGAAGAGTCCTGTGGGAGAGCTCGACATCCGGGTTGAGGGCCAGTGCGTATAGCGCAGAGTAGAAATGATTAACAAAGAAAGAGAGATCGAGATTCATTGTTTCCCCGGCTTGACCATCGAGGAGAGCAAAAGCAGTCACGACACATAACAGAGCCTCACGCGTAGAGCTTTCCCTAAATTCATACTCGCCATCGACAAGTCGCTTCTGACGCTCCATCACAAGCTCACGGAGAACTTCAAGTAAATCTCCAAACAGATCAGCATTGATAAGATGTGAAAACTTTGCGAGGCCCTCGAGAGCCGAACTCATAAGTGGTGGTGATCGCTCCTTGAGGATCTTGAAGTACAGAATAAATACGATTTTGAGGGTCTCACCCTGAATGCGTTCACGCTCTTCGACAGAAACTGCTGTTTCTGCCTGGCGCATCTCCTCCTCAATTGCTTTTTGCTCCTTTCTCATTTTGCGTTGCTTCTTGGAAAGTGGAATGCGGTCTTTCTTTTTGACAACTTCTTTCGGTCGGTCTTTCTCTACCTTTTCAAGGTCTGCTTTCGACTGTAGCTCGGTCAATAGCCGCAATTCTAGTAGAGTATTTAGCACAGCTTCATCCATGCGGTAATTTCGAGCCTTGAACATTTTGGCCAACAGTCGAACAACCGTGAAGCTGACGTGGCCCTCAGTATCTTGGCGAAATATGCTTTCAACACAAGTAATACATCTATCAAAAGTCTTGTCAACTTGTCGGCTTCCGAGGCGCTCTACGACTACCTGTATCAGATCATCGCGCAAATTGAAATGAGGGGCCATCTCAATTAGCTCGCATGCAGCCGAGAGTGCGCTCGCGCCAACGGCATTCTCAAAGGGATTTTTGTACTTCCACTTCCGGCTAAGGGCGCGCAGCGTTTCCACATAGGCTTTGTAGTTTGCCAAGAGGGTCTCCTCAAAGTTCCTCAATCTCTTGACGTCTTTCGATACTTTTTCCTTTTTCTCGGTTTCAGTCAAGGGCCGAATACGATATCCAGGAATTAGGCCCTTGAATACTGGAACCATAGCAAGCACCAAAAGTTGCTTGACCCGCTTTGATCTAGTTTCTTGGATCGTTTCTCGAAGTCCCTTGAGCATTCCAATATTTTCTTCAGGATCTTCGTTGAGAAGCTCTGCTACATCTGCAATCTTTTCCTTAGTTCTCAAGAGCTCAACATCTACAGACGAACTCAGCTCATCTACTTCCTCCTCTATCTCTTGTTCTTCTTCTTGTGCGTCATGGCTGTCACCGCTGTCATGATCTGACTGCTCATCATCATCGGCCTCTTCGCTGCCACTGCCATCGCTTTCACTTTCAACACGCGCATGCTTCTTCGACAAATCAACGACTCTCTGGATTTTGCCATTGATCTTCACTGGTAACCTTTCAACTGCCTCGTCACTGCCAACCCTGAACGATCTTGGTTGGTTTTCATATGAAAGCTCTTCGTCACTGTCCACTGTCTGCAGCGCCCGCCAAGACGCACTCGTTAGAGACTCATTTAGCTGTTCGACCTTTTTCTGCCGCTTTTGCAGTTTCTCTGCCGCCTTTCCTCTAGGTCTTTTCGGCATGTTTACCTTAGTGACCGTAGCGAGCTGCCTGGAACAATATTTTTTGCCCACCACATGAAAGCCGTTTGAAGCAAATTATGCATGCATGTCGCACGGCGCATGCGATCATGAACGCTATCGAAAAATTAGACTCGTCATTTGTTAGGTAAGATATGCCTCGAAAGAGACCCAGAAATCCTCTAAAGAGGAAACAAATAGACTTTGATGCAGACCCATCATCAAATATCAATATATCAAAGAGAAAGAAAAACAAACAGCGACCAGACGAGGACGAAGGAGGAGGCACGCCGAAGGCATTCGCTCGCCTCATGAAGTGGCAGGAGCGCACACAGACTAAAAAGGCAAAGAATACTGAAGATAGAGGAACTCCTACTAGCTCAAAGAAGGCAAAGACTGATGCTGAAGAAGATGTTGCAAAGACACTGAAAATCTTGCCCGGCGAGAAACTTAGCGAGTTTTCGCAGAGAGTCAATGAAGCACTGCCGCTGATAAAAGCTCGATCTGGTTCACCCTCACGGGCAGATCGCAAGCGTATTCAACAAAAAGAAAAAGCGGAACGCCTCAAGCGGGAACGTCGACGGGCGGCGGGCCTCGCTAGCGATGAGGAGACAGACGAAGAAGAGGGCAAACGACGGGGACGCAAGAGAGAACCGTCGCCTGATCCTTGGGCACATTTGGAAGCCAAGAAAGACGTTCCAAAGTTTGGCGAGGTGGTGGACCGGCCACCAGAGCTTATAGTTCCGACGAAACTACGAAGCAGTGTTCCCAAGTCTGCCGGCTCCATGGCCAAGCGCCAGATGCTTGAGGAAGAGCGTGGACGTGTCATCAAGGCATATCGTCAGCTTATGGAACAGAAAGCAAGCGAAGCTACACGCTAGTCGGCACGCATGACCGTCATGATTTCATTCATTCATTGCATAATCTTAATTGATAGTTTGTGTTCAACATTTTGCTTGTCGATCCGCGCAATAGCATTATCTCCGGATAGTTGCAATATTTGTAGTTGCGCACGTATAGTGGAGCTTAGATACCAGCTACAGCGTGCCACACCCGTCAAGGTGGTGAATTCGCAGTGGCCCCTTCCGGGCTCAATGGACCCTCACGAGCTCAAGGTAACCAAGTGATGATGACCAAGCGCTAATGCATAGTTACGTTAGTTGTCAAAAATGCGAAGAGAACCACAAAACGGTGCGCGGTCGACAATGCCCTTGTCCACCTGCTGTTCCAAGTCTGTCGTATCGACACCTGGGCTCGCACACCCAACTAGAGGAGCCTTTACAACCTTTTGTGGACGTGGAAGTGCTGGTATAGTACCGTTTTGCTTAAGCTCAGAAGCAAACTTGGTAGGGTCTGCTAGGGCATTATCTCGCAGTTGCCGCAGCGTCACAATGTCTTCCCTGGCAATGTTGTACTGATTAGCCAGGAGGTCCAGCGACGCAGACAGAGCCACATAATCTGGATCATTCTCAAGATCTAGTGGTGGCTCTGGTGTTACCGATGCCGCCTCCACGGAATCAGACCGGTCAGTTGTATAGTCTCTGTGCGACTTGCGTTGCTTGCTTGAGTCTGACGGTGAGTCTGTTTGTGATCTATGTTCAGAGAGCCGCCGGCTCGGAACTCGATGCCGCTTTCCCCTTCCCAAGGGCTCACCGGCGTCTAGCATTTTCTTCCTTTCTTCACGCGGCCTTTCAACGACTCCATCCAATGCGCTGGTCAGCCAATTTCTGTAGAGGTGGCGGTTCGAACCCATACGTTGCTACCCGGCTTTTGGGAGTCCTGCAAACGCAACGTGAGACGCTTAGTTCTCGTCACTAATAATTTGTATAACTTCTGCAATAAATGAATTTTGCAGGTAGAACCAGTTCAAACGCATTTTCAGACGTGCGATGAATATTAGACCGCTACGGGCCTTGACGCCGAATGGAACACTATTTGTGCTTGCCAACGGTTCTCAAGCTGGTCTGGGACGTGGCGTGGTCTGGTACCAGTTGAGATTTAACACCAGGCTGCCAGAAAACGTAGATGGGCGCAGCGTGCGGGCAAATGATCTGAAATCGCGGATTCCGTCGTTTCCTTTTGGAAAAGAGGCACTACCTACGCTTGTGCCTAAGCCAAATACGCCACGAGTCGGCAAAGACCTTTCGTTTTCCCAGTTGGTTCAGATCCTCAAGGACTCGCGCGAGCCGGAGCTTGTATATGCCGCGGAGTCGCACCGCCTGTACTTTGTCATGTCATTTGCACTCACGTTTGTTGTCTGCTATAATCTGCTCGATTTGTTAACTAACGGGTACATTGAGGTTAAGGAAGATTACGTTGAAAACAAGGGCGACCTACCCCACGATGAGAATGTCAAGCGTACTGTCAAGCAAGTTCTTCTTATTGGTGGAATGGCGTCTATATATGCTATTTCAGCGTTTGTTTTTGCTGGATTCCCTACTCGTCTCGTTCGGCGCATAGAGTATCTCCCGGGTCCTCGCGAACACATCCGTATGGTGACCCATCCGTGGTTTCCCGGGAGGCCATCGCCGGTTTTGACAATTCCGTTGGATAAGGTCCACATGGCCAAACGAGCCAAGGTCTGGACTGGCCGCGGCTTCTATGGCACAGCAGATCGATCCCAGTTCTTTTTCTTCTTGTATGAAATGGGACGCCATATTCCGTGGATTATCGACCGTTCTGGTTGGTTCTGGGGTGACGGCCGCGTCTATGATCACATATTTGGTAAAGAGCCTGTGAAGCTTGCCGAGAAAGGTTACTCATATGACGATCTATTGCGTCTGAAGATGCACGAAAAGAGTAAGAAGGAAGCGGAACTACGGCGAGAGCTGGGTCCCGCCTGGCGTGCAAAGGCTATGGGCACGCTTATGAAGGAGGACGCTCAGAAGCTGAGTGGAGCCGCAAAACGCGCATTTGCGGCATCTCTACCGCCCACTGGCATTAATGCTAATTCAAAGCACATGGACCCGGGCTCAAAAGGCAGTCGAGATCCTCTTCCACCACCGTCGCGACAAAAATAGGATTTTTGTTTTGTACATAGGAAAATTGCATACTGAGAATTTTGACAGATAAAATTTATTAGAGATATAGTGGAACAAACAAGTAGAGTAGTGAAACGTGGAACACGATTAAATTCATTACAGTCGTGGATGCAGAAAATCTACAAGACAAGCTCACCCTTACCTTCACCAAGGTAGTACTTTAACTGGGCGATGAAAATATCAGCCTTCAGCTCACTGTTGGCAACGGTATTATCGATCTTAACATCGACACTTACCTCTGCAGGAGTGGCTGTTGGTGGTGCTGGGGAGCGGCCCGTCCCCTTGCGAGTGGGGCCGCCTGTAAGCAGGTCGAAAACGGCATTCTGCTGAGCTGCAGGCGTAACTGCTGGTGCTCTAATAGCAAAGCTATACGTAAAAGGTACCTTGCTAGATTTTGGAGTAATGAGGTACTCAAAGTCGGGATCATGCAGCACCGATGGGGCAGGCTTGCTGAAACGAACAGAATCACGCGAGGCAAGCGCAGCAGCCTTCTCAATTAGACTTGAAAGTGAGACATTGCCAAACGCCTCCTCAATAGTCTTCTGTAGTTCTGAGACCCCGTCGAGAGAGACATTGACAGATTTTGTCCTGAACGGCTCTGGCGCGGGTTTCTCCGAAACAACTTTCTTTTTGGGTGCCTCAGCGCTAGGAGCAGACGCCTTGACAGCTGAACTTGATTGTTCGCGAAGCTTAATGTTCGACAGGTCAAGCTTCTCGAGCTTCTTGATCTGGGACGTGACCGAGTCAATCGACTCTTGAGAGACCTTTCCAAGGTATGCCAGTACATCGCCCTTGAGAAGGCGGCCCTTGGGCCCGGAAGCAGGGATCTTGACCAAGGCATCTTCAGACGTGACACCGCTCTCAATAAGAAGATTCTGGACGCTGGGGAATAGAGTCTGACTGGCATCGGCCTTTCCAGAGCCAGACGCAGCAGTACTCTTGCCAGCCGGCTCAGCCGCAGAATTTTCCACAGGGGCATCCGCTGCTTCCTCCTTGGCACTAGCACCAGCCGACTCCATTCCAGATTCAGTCTCGGGCAACTCCAGGGAGGATATATCATCCCCAGGCTGCGCGATAGCGGCAATCGTCTTTCCCACAGGCACCCCTTTGGCACCAGCATCAAGCTGTTGTTAGCTGAATTGTCCAATACTACCACTGCTCAAGCGGTTTCCGGTGATCTTTATACATACATAGATTTTAGCGAGAATTCCGTCATCTTGTGCCTCAACGTCGATCTGGGCTTTGTCTGTTTCAATTTCCAGCAGCACATCTCCGGCATTGAAAGAATCACCTGAAGTTAGGATTTAGACATAAAAGCCCACAGATATGCTAGGTGGAAATCTAGTCTCATTGACATCCAGCATGTCTCCCGGAGTTGTCCGATAGCAGCCAACCTCTACACACCTTCCTTGAACTTCCACTCAACAATGCTTCCTTCTGTCATAGTGGGGGACATGGCAGGCATTGCAAAGTTTGAGGCAGCGAGAAGACGAGCACTCGCTGACAAGTTGCGAACAAGTATTCGAGTAATGATCTGCCTGGAGGAAAGACGAGCAGCCGGACCGGCTGACAACATTCGCAGCGACGACATTTTAGCAATGGTGTCTCCAGTTTGACTGCGTCTGTTTCACCGTTACAAATATATGCTATTCCTGAGGCGTCAACTACCGACCGACTCCACGTGCCGACAATTGCCAGTGCAAACAGGTGAGATATTAGAGAGTTAGGCAGTATCGCTGCGAAATTATCCGTCAGGGTAATCAGCCGTGTAGTCATAAAAAATGTTGGGTTCTTGAAATAACAGTATTAATATCCTTGGCGCTGATGTGTGGGTGTTGTGCTTAGCGGTGAAGCAGCTTTGTAAATACCACCGTGAACAACTTGACAAAAACAAGATGAAAAGCATATCAAAGACACTCAAGAGTTGAGATGGGATCAGAAAGGCCGCGCAAGCGAGCAAAGCAGAATTCTGACACCGAGCTCAAACAGCTCTTCAAAGACTCTATTGAACGGGCAAGGCACCAGCGGGCACGACCCGAAGACTGGGCAATACTGACAGTAATACTCGACTCTACGAGGCCAGATGATCGAACTACAAGTGTGAAATTTAGTTTAGCGGAATTACAAGGCATTAAGGTCATAAAGGACCCTCTGGATGTGATCAAAGATGTACAACCAAGCGATCTTCGAGGGTCTCTCCAATCGATAGAACACGTTATGGAATTGGAAACGGCTTACGCTGATTACTGGGCGAGTATAATTCGTGTGTACAAACAGATATTGGTCCCAGAACGCCAAAACGGAGATTCTGATCCAGTTGTGAAGGAGGTCGACTCAATTGTGGAAGGTCAAACGATGGAACAATTGAAGGATCTTCTGCAACAGGTGAATCGAAAACGAAAGGATCCACAGGTATTTAACAAAGGCTTTTGGGAGCAGCTTGAAGAGCGTGTCTCTTTAGAACTCTCCAATTTGCAAATAGCACAGCTTTTCAATCGTGCGGTAAAGATCTTTGGTGACATAGAGTCAGATGGTGACCTGCAACCTGCAGACGACGACACCCTTGAGCCCAATGCTGGCGAATCTGACACAGATGAATCTGATACGTTTCTGAAGGCTGAAGATGGCCCAGACGACGTTCAACTTTCAAAGCCTCGCTACCAGAGCCACGTAATTAAAGGCTATAATTGGACGCGGTACAACAGAATCCATTATAACCGAGAGAATCTTCCTCCAAAACACATTACTGGCTACAGGTTTCGCATATTTTACCCATTACTCAAGAACAAAACAAAGGTGCCCAAGTTCAAGATTGTGTACGATGACGAAGACGGCAAATCTGCCTTGTGTACGCTTATTTTTCAGGCTGGCGCGCCTTATCAGGACATAAGCTTTCGCATTGTGAATCGGCCATGGAACCGTTCCCTTAGTTTGCGGGGGTCGCAAAAATTTGTTTGCCAATTCAACGACGGCGTTCTTGATCTCCACTTTCGATTCAAAAAGATCTTTTCCAAGTAATTTGGGAATTTATATGAGCGCAGAACTACTACAGTATTGACGAATAGACATTAGAATTTGAGGGTTCGTAAATATATGCAATCTCTTCAGAGTTTGAGGTCGGCACCGGCTCGGATCTTGTCTAGCTTGAGATTGCCCTTGAGGTCGCGCTTCTCGCCCTTTTTCCCAATTACCGTAACGTTGCCAGACTTTTTCAGGGTCTGTAGGATATCAGCCTTCGACCCAGCCTTTTGTTGTGCTTTGGCCCGCTCACGCTCTTCGCGTTCATGCGTTACCTTAGCGCGCTTAGCTTTTTGACGACGCCTCTCTCGCTTGCGCTCCTCACGAGTCATTTCTGCCTTGGCTATCGGCAGACCATCAACACCTGTGACTTCACGACGACTTGTGGCCTGTGGCTGGTACACCTCCTGCGGAGCAAGCTGTGATTCAGTTGCCATCGAGGTTGGCTGAGCCTCCTCCATGGCGACAGCGGGTGCATTGACTACAACGTTGACAGCTGGTTTGGGCGCCTTGGGTGTATAATTCCATGAGCACAGCGCATCGAGCTTGCGGGACAGCGACGCATATAAATCTTCAATCTCCTTGTGGGCGGCACTCATTTTTTCATCTTCAGCATCCTTGTAGGCGGGGTCCTGGGACCGAGCGTAGTCATCCTCGTACAATTCTGCCAAAGACTTTTGAGATTTTGTCTCAGAAACATCTGTGAACTTGGATCGCTTGAACTCTGGCAAAGAATCCGGAAGTCGTCTAGGAATGTCGTCAAAGTCACTGTTCTTGATGCGTCGACGGATCAAGTCCTCCAATGTATCAGTCGCGTCCTGAGTGATGACAGGTACTGGCTTGGAATTGCGCTCAAATTCAAGGTCCGTCGTGACAAGCGAGTCTAGAGGACGATCCTTGGCCACAACTTCACCTCGAACTGCCCACTCCTTCTCTCCAATGTTCTCAGCTTCGAGTTCACGTATCTGGCGAACAATTTCTCGCTGCTGTCGCTCAAACGTAGAAAGGTTCTCCTCTCCCTTTACACCGCCGAGTTTCTCTTCCTCATCATCAAACAAATCCTTCTTAACCGAAGACATGGCCTGGTCAAAATTTTCCTCATCAGACTCGAATCCAAGCCCACTCCACTCTTCCACATCGTTATCGTTACCCACTCGTCCTTTGCTAGCTTTTTTCGCAGCCTTTGATTTCGACGATTTAGGTGCATCAAAGAAGTCTTCGAAACGATAGTCGACGTCTGACTCGTCTTCACTTTCGGCCAGATTATCACCAAAGTAGTCGATGCCGTCATCATTATCCATCTCTGGCTCTTTTTCAAGATCCAGTACTTGTTGCTGGAACTCCTTCAATCGGAATAGCCCTTCGTCAAGTTCATTTTTGTCATCACTGCTCTCTTCGTCTTCGTCGCGTTGGCCACTGGGTTCATCCATGGCGCCATGGTCGGCGCCTTCCTCCAACTCCTCGAACCCGTCACTATGTTGATAGTCATCAACACCCTCATCTATGCTTTCCATGTCACTCCCAGTATCCGCATCATCATCGCCCTGATCCTCCAACTCGACTTCTAGATCTGAGTCGGTGACGCCCCAACCATCGCTCTCGTCGAGTTCCTCATCGCTCTTAGCGTCGCCAACGGACCGCTTCTTCGACATTTTAGGGAAAACATCTCCAAGTAGCTTTTCTATGGCACCATCAACAATCATCTGTGTCTGGGCCCACACTTGATCTGCGTCAAGACCCTCAACGTGCACCTCTTCGAATATCGAATAATCCCGAGCTATCGGATCCAAGCTTGCCTTGACTGCCGCAAGCGAAGATATTACCAGGGCTTCATTCGGTACCAGAAGATCCTCCGGGTGGTTCAAAATAACCTCCTCCAGCGATCCCATCTTTCTTCGAGCAATATAGAGTCTCTCAACTGCCAATATCTAAGCACTACAATGATTGTTGAAAAAAAATTGCTGACTAATACACACGGCTGATATGTTGCATATGGATTGGATAGCATCGTCGTGTGGTAGTAGTATCTCGTAAAACAGCAACTACTCACGCTTAAAATGCAATGCAAATTACTCTCCCTGAGATAGATCTTCTTCGTGCTCGCTGTCATCAGAGTCTGCGAGTTTGAGTTCATGCAAGTTGATGCCAGGCATATCTTCGTCACTCTCGGCGGTACTTTCGTGTAGCACACCGTCGCCTTCGGCATACAGGTTAACCTCTGCACGCAGTTCGGGGTCCTCTTCGAGCTCCCGCAAAAATTCTTCATAATCGCGCTGGTTACGCTCAAACGAGTCTGCCACCTTTCCACCACGCGCAATCTCGTCCGCCATGTCGTTGTGCTCCTTAGCCATCCGCTTTAACCTCCAATTGCGCTTTCGCTGTCTGTCGGGATACGTCTTTTTCACAAGAATTACCTCTGGAACCCGGTCCTTGTCAAGGCCGTCCCACAGATCATGATTATAATTTGAATTAGCGAGATGGTAGCCGAGAGCAGTGTCACCTGGATGTAGAATACCACCAAGATGCGTTCGGACATAGAAAGTTTGGTCATTAGATCCGAGATCGGAGCTGCGCGCAACTGTAGCATCTGCAAGTGCATGCTTACCAATATTCTCGCCGGTCGGTTCAATATCAAGAACAACGTACTCCGTCAGTCCCTTGTTTCCCGATGCTAGGGGCACAAATGGACTTCGCCAATAGGTTGCGGCTGTCATGCCAGCTGTCTGTAACGTAACTGGGTCCATAAAGTGGATTGTGTTACCGATTCCGCTACATAGAACCAGCTGAGAGATACTGCCCATGGATCGAGCCAACTTTTTGGGTAGCACGACAAGGTC
>JAJLWU010000753.1:0-12574 GCA_030570855.1 Tardiomyces digboiensis | reverse complement strand
GGAAGCGAGTCTGGGAGAGATGCGACGTGTAAATTCTGCCGCGCAGTCTTGTGCGGTGAAGTCTCTATAGCACTTTGTATGTCAATGTCGGCGCGCGTTGGTAGCGTGACAGGATTTTTTGTTGGCGACTTTTTCATAAAGATGCGACGGCTCATGGGCGTCATACTAATAATCCGTTCGGTGGTAGTCATAGGCGCGGACTTTTGCGGAGTCACCGGTGCCGACTTCGGTCGGTCTCGTTTTTTGCTTGGCGTTGGAAGCTTCTCTGTCTTCTGCGGGTTCTTCTTTTTACGCGGAGTTCTTTCTAGTTTAGCAGTAGCCCGTCGCTTGCGTGAGGGTGCATCAGATTCCGAATCAAAATCTTCATCACTCGACTCGGTGAGTTCATCACGCTGCCGCACCACAAAGTCCTCCTCCGATTCGTCTTCACCACTATCATATGCGTTCTTCACATCCATCATTTCATTCTTTGGCTTGGTCTGGCTCTTGGTCGATCCTCTAGGTGGACGGCCACGCTTCTTCTTGTTTGTGGCTGGCAACAGATCCAACACATTTTCAACATAAGCATCCATATCAGTCTTGCGGCCATGGTATACAGTGGCCCAATCGAACTCTTCCGAGTAAACTCCCCGCGAACTGTCATAAGCGCGACGACAGACAAACATGCTCTCTGAAGTGCGAGTTGAGAAATCCTTCCGAGATACAACCGTGGCTCTACCACAGATTAGCTCAATGTCATTCATATTGACATCTGCCGTACAGTATATCTCACCGTCCAATGAATCATCTCTTTTGTTTCGACGCACCGTGGATGGAAGCGTAAACCACACAAGAGACGCCTGCATTTCACCATTGTGATCGAGACCAATATCTTTTAGAACTGCCACATCAGGCTCATCGGTTCTTGATTCAACAAGCACGCAATCCCCAATGTAATACTCAATATCTTTCTGGCGACATCCAATGGCGCGTTTCTGGTTTCTTCGCGTTCTTCGGGACGGGGTTTGCGACTGATCTGGACTATCCCCTTCGTAAATAAGCTGCCATTGGTCCCCACCGGTATTTTGTCTTGGCATCACTCAGATGCAACAATGGAAAAAAAATGCAGCAGTGTTTCACAATTAGACTAGAACAGGTTGCAATTGAAGGTCTGAACGATTTGGCTTCACGAACTGCCTGACAAATTTGTAACATACACGTAAAATCAGGTACACTACGAGTAGGGTGGATAGACATCCTGATCGTTCAAAGGGACGAAACATGAACCCCTGAGTGTTGCGTATCAATTGTCGCAAAAATCTATCTCTTAAATTGCACTTCTAGAAAAAAAGAAACTCCGATACGGGGAATTGAACCCCGGTCTCGACGGTGAGAGCGTCGTGTGCTAGCCACTACACCATATCGGATTTAACGAATTTTTTCAAGGGTAGGTCAAACTTGAGGATAATAGTTTATTATATAAGAAAAATCAGACTCATCATAACATTTATCTGACTTTTAACGTGCCACTGACAGATAAAATTATCCAGCAAGAGGCAAAAGTGCCAGAATGAATATTATTCACTATAGTACAAACTTAATGTCCCACCACCGCAGGACATTGAATACAGATGCAAACACAACAGAATCGTAATTATCTCATGTGTTCAGTGAGCTTCACGGGCAGACCGCAAAACAGCCAACGTCGCCTGAGACACCTTTGGTGAGTAATGTTTCTCCAACAAAGCAGTTTCCCAGATAGTTGCAGCCTCTGGGTTGCTATGCTCTGGCACGTCGGCTTCAGGATGGTAGACTCCATTTGCAACTCGGTCATCCGTAGAAAAAAGAGATTTAACACCGCCAAACTTAGCCATCATCTTGTGAAATATTTTAAGTGAGGCAATAGTTGACTTTTCCGGGAGATGGAGAGAACCAGTAGCAAGTCGTTTGCCAAACGCTTCGGCTCGTAGCCTACTCTTATTGCTGCGCCGCAGAAATATGGACTCAAAGGTGCGGATTACCATTTCCATTTCTGTTGAAATGTTGACTGCTGGCCCCTTGGCAACATCGAGCTCCAGCGGGTCATCCAGACGAAGAGTTCTGTGGGAGAGCTCGACATCCGGGTTGAGGGCCAGTGCGTATAGTGCGGAGTAGAAATGATTGACAAAGAAAGAGAGATCGAGATTCATTGTTTCTCCGGCCTGACCATCGAGGAGAGCAAAAGCAGTCACGACACATAACAGAGCCTCACGCGTAGAGCTTTCCCTAAATTCATACTCGCCATCGACAAGTCGCTTTTGACGCTCCATCACAAGCTCACGGAGAACTTCAAGTAAATCTCCAAACAGATCAGCATTGATAAGATGTGCGAACTTTGCGAGGCCCTCGAGGGCCGAACTCATGAGTGGTGGTGATCGCTCCTTGAGGATCTTGAAGTACAGAATAAATACGATTTTCAGGGTCTCACCCTGAATGCGCTCACGCTCTTCAACAGAAACTGCCGTTTCTGCCTGGCGCATCTCCTCCTCAATTGCTTTTTGCTCCTTTCTCATTTTGCGTTGCTTCTTGGAAAGCGGAATGCGGTCTTTCTTTTTGACAACTTCTTTCGGTCGTTCTTTCTCTACCTTTTCAAGGTCTGCTTTCGATTGTAGCTCTGTCAATAGACGCAATTCTAGTAGAGTATTTAGCACAGCTTCATCCATGTGGTAATTCCGAGCCTTAAACATTTTGGCCATCAGTCGAACAACCGTGAAGCTGACATGCCCCTCGGTATCTTGGCGAAATATGCTTTCAACACAGGTAATACACCTGTGAAAAGTCTTGTCAACTTGCCGGCTTCCTAGGCGCTCTACAACTATCTGTATCAGATCATCACGCAAATTGAAATGGGGGGCCATCTCAATTAGCTCGCATGCGGCCGAGAGTGCACTCGCGCCAAGGGCATTCTCAAAGGGATTTTTGTACTTCCACTTCCGGCTAAGGGCGCGCAGCGTTTCCACATAGGCTTTGTAGTTTGCCAAGAGGGTCTCCTCAAAGTTCCTCAATCTCTTGACGTCCTTCGATACTTTTTCCTTTTTCTCGGTTTCTGTCAAGGGCCGAATACGATATCCAGGAATTAGACCCTTGAATACTGGAACCATAGCAAGCACCAAAAGTTGCTTGACCCTCTTTGATCTAGTTTCTTGGATCATTTCTCGAAGCCCCTTGAGCATTCCAATATTTTCTTCAGGATCTTCGTTGAGAAGCTCTGCTACATCTGCAATCTTTTCCTTAGTTCTCAAGAGCTCAAGATCTACAGACGTGCTCTGTTCATCTACTTCCTCCTCTACCTCTTCTTCTTCTTCTTCTTGTGCGTCATGGTCATCACCGCGGTCATGATCTGACTGTTCATCTTCTGCCTCTTCGCTGCCACTGACATCGCTTTCATCTTCAACATGCGCATGCTTCTTTGACAAATCGACGACTCTATGGATTTTGCCATTGATCTTCACTGGTAACCTTTCAACTGCCTCGTCACTGCCAATATTGAACGATCTTGGTTGGTTTTCATATGATGGCTCTTCGTCACTGTCCACTGTCTGCAGCGCCCTCCAAGACGCACTCGTTAGAGACTCATTTAACTGTTCGATCTTTTTCTGCCGCTTTTGCAGTTTCTCTGCCGCCTTTCCTCTAGGTCTTTTCGGCATGTCTACCGTAGTGACGTAGCGAGCTGCCTGGAACAATATTTTTTGCCCACCACATGAAAGCCGTTTGAAGCAAATTATGCATGCATATCGCACGGCGCATCCGATCTTGAACGCTATCAAAAAATTAGACTTGTCATTTGTTAGCTAAGATATGCCTCGAAAGAGACCCAGAAATCCTCTAAAGAGGAAACAAATCGACTTCGATGCGGACCCATCGACAAATATCAATGTATCAAGGAGAAAGAAAAACAAACCGCGACCAGACGAGGATGAAGGAGGAGGCACGCCAAAGGCATTCGCTCGCCTCATGAAGTGGCAGGAGTGCACACAGACTAAAGCAAAGAATACTGAAGATAGAGGAGCTCCCACTAGCTCAAAGAAGGCAAAGGCTGATGCTAAAGAAGATATTGCAAAGACACTGAAAATCATGCCCGGCGAGAAACTTAGCGAATTTTCGCAGAGAGTCAATGAAGCACTTCCGCTGATAAAAGCTCGATCTGGTTCACCCTCACGGGCAGATCGCAAGCGTATTAAACAAAAAGAAAAAGCGGAACGGCTCAAGCGGGAACGTCGACGGACGGAGGGCCTCGCTAGCGACGAGGAGACAGACGAGGAAGAGGGAACACGACGGGGACGCAAGAGAGAGCCGTCGCCTGATCCCTGGGCACATTTGGAAGCCAAGAAAGAGGCACCAAAGTTTGGCGAGGTGGTGGACCGGCCACCAGAGCTTATAGTTCCGACGAAACTACGAAGCAGTGTTCCCAAGTCTGCCGGCTCCATGGCCAAGCGTCAGATGCTTGAGGAAGAGCGTGGACGCTTCATCAAAGCATATCGTCAGCTTATGGAACAGAAAGCAAGCGAAGCTACACGCTAATCGGCACGCATGACCGTCATGATTTCATTCATTCATTGCATAATCCTAATTGATAGTTTGTGTTGGCTTGTCGATCCGCGTCATAGCATTATCTCCGGGTACTTGCAATATTTGTAGTTGGGCACGTATAGTGGAGCTTAGATACCAGCTACATCGTGCTATAACCCTCAAGCCGGTGAAAATCGCAGTGGCCCCTTCCCGGCTCAATTGCACCCTGGCGAGCCCAAGGTAACCAAGTGATAACGACCAAGTGCTAATGCATAGTTACGTTAGTTGTGAAAAATGCGAAGAGAACCACAAAAAGGTGCGCGGTCGACAATGCCCTTATCCACCTGCTGTTCCAAGTCTGTCGTATCGACACCTGGGCTCGCACACCCAACTAGAGGAGCCTTTACAACCCTCTGTGGACGTGGAAGTGCTTCTATAGTACCATTTCGCTTAAGCTCAGAAACAAACTTGGTAGGGTCTGCTAGGGCATTATCTCTCAGTTGCCGCAGCGTCACAATGTCTTCCCTGGCAATGTTGTACTGATTAGCCAAGAGGTCCAGCGACGCAGAAAGAGCCACATAATCTGGGTCACTCTCAAGATCTAGTGGTGGCTCTGGTGTTACCGATGCCACCTCCATGGAATCAGACCGGTCAGTTCCATAGTCTCTGGGCGACTTGCGTTGCTTGCTTGAGTCTGAAGGTGAGTCTGTTTGGGATCTATGTTCAGAGAGCCGGCGGCTCGGAACTCGATGCCGCTTTCCCCTCCCCAAGGGCTCACCGGCGTCTAGCATTTTCTTCCTTCCTTCACGCGGCCCTTTAACGACGCCATCCAATGTGCCGGTCAGCCAATTTCTGTAGAGGTGGCGGTTCGAACCCACACGTTGCTACCCGGCTTTTGGGAGTACTGCAAAATGCAACGTGAGAGGCTGAGCTCTCGTCACTAATAATTTGTATAACTTCTGCAATAAATGAATTTTGCAGGTACGACCTGTTCAAACGCATTTTGAGACGTGCTATGAACATTAGACCACTACGGGCCTTGAGGCCGAATGGAACACCATTTGTGCAGCTTGCCAAGGGTTCTCGAGTTGGTCTGGGCCGTGGCGTTGTCGGGTACCAGTCGAGGTTTAACACCAGGCTGCCGGAAAACGTAGATGGGCGCAGCGCGCGGGCAAATGATCTGAAATCGCGGATTCCATTGTTTCCTTTTGGAAAAGAGGCACTACCTACGCTCGTGCCTAAACCAAATACCCCACGAGTCGGCAAGGACCTTTCGTTTTCCCAGTTGGTTCAGATCCTCAAGGACTCGCGCGAGCCGGAGCTGGTATATGCCGCGGAGTCGCACCGCCTGTACTTTGTCATGTCATTTGCGCTCACGTTTGTTGTCTGCTATAATCTTCTCGATTTATTAACTAACGGGTACATTGAGGTTAAGGAAGATTACGTCGAAAACAAGGGTGACCTACCCCAAGATGAGAATGTGAAGCGTACTGTCAAGCAAGTTCTTCTTATTGGTGGAATGGCGTCTATATATGCTATTTCAGCGTTTGTTTTTGCTGGATTTCCAACTCGGCTCGTTCGGCGCATAGAGTATCTCCCGGGTCCTCGCGAACACATCCGTATGGTGACCCATCCGTGGTTTCCCGGGCGGCCATCGCCGGTTTTGACAATTCCGTTGGATAAGGTCCACATGGCCAAACGAGCCAAGGTCTGGACCGGACGCGGCTTCTATGGCACAGCAGATCGATCCCAGTTCTTTTTCTTCTTGTATGAAGAGGGACGCCATATTCCGTGGATTATCGACCGTTCTGGTTGGTTCTGGGGTGACGGCCGTGTCTATGACCACCTATTTGGTAAAGAACCTGTGAAGCTTGCCGAGAAAGGTTACTCATATGATGATCTATTACGTCTGAAGATGCACGAAAAGAGTAAGAAGGAAGCAGAACTACGGCGAGAGCTGGGTCCCGCCTGGCGTGCAAAGGCTATGGGAAAGCTTATGAAGGAGGACGCTCAGAAGCTCAGTGGAGCTGCAAAACGCGCATTTGCGGCATCTTTACCGCCCACTGGCAGTAATGCTAGTTCAAAGCACATAGACTCGGGCTCAAAAGGTAGTCAAGATAAACCTCTTCCACCACCGTCGCGCCAAACTTAGAATTTTTGTTTTGTACATAGGAAAATTGCATACTAAGATTTTTGACAGATAAGGTTTACGTGCGATATAGTGGAACAAACAAGTAGACTAGTAAAACGTGGAACACGATTAAATTCATTAGACGTCATGGATGCAGAAAATCTACAAGACAAGCTCACCCTTGCCTTCACCAAGGTAGTACTTTAGCTGGGCGATGAAAATGTCAGCCTTCAGCTCACTGTTGGCAATGCCATTATCGATCTTAACATCGACACTTACCTCTGCAGGAGTGGCTGCTGGTGGTGCTGGGGAGCGACCCGTCCCCTTGCGAGTGGGGCCCCCTGTAAGCAGATCGAAGATGGCATTCTGCTGAGCTGCAGGCGTAACTGTTGGTGCTCTAATAGCAAAGCTATAAGTAAAAGGTACCTTGCTAGATTTTGGAGTAATAAGGTACTCAAAGTTGGGATCATGAAGCACCGATGGGGCAGGCTTGCTGAAACGAACAGAATCACGCGAGGCAAGCGCAGCAGCCTTCTCAATAAGACTTGAAAGTGAGACACTGCCAAACGCCTCCTCAATTGTCTTCTGTAGTTCTGAGACCCCGTCGAGAGAGACACTGACAGATTTTGTCCTGAACGGCTCTGGCGCGGGTTTCTCTGGGACAACTTTCTTTTCGGGTGCCTCAGCGCTAGGAGCAGCCGCTTTGACAGCTGAAGTTGATTGTTCGCGAAGCTTAATGTTCGACAGATCAAGCTTCTCGAGCTTCTTGATCTGGGACGTGACCGAGTCAATCGACTCTTGAGAGACCTTTCCAAGGTATGCCAGTACATCGCCCTTGAGAAGGCGGCCCTTGGGCCCCGAAGCAGGGATCTTGACCAAGGCATCTTCAGACGTGACACCGCTCTCAATAAGAAGATTCTGGACACTGGGGAATAGAGTCTGACTGGCATCCGCCTTTCCAGAGCCAGACGCAGCAGTACTCTTGCCAGCCAGCTTGGCCACAGGATTTTCCACAGGCGCTTCCGCTGCTTCCTCCTTGGCACTAGTACCAGCCGACTTCACTCCAGCTTCAGTCTCGGGCAACTCCAGGGAGGATATGTCATCCCCAGGCTGCGCGATAGCAGCAATCGTCTTTCCCACAGGCACCCCTTTGGCACCAGCATCAAGCTGTTGTTAGCTGAATTGTCCAATGCTACCACTGCTCAGGCGGTTTCCTGTGATCTTGACACATACATAGATTTTGGCGAGAATTCCGTCATCTTGTGCCTCAACGTCGATCTGGGCTTTGTCCGTTTCAATTTCCAACAGCACATCTCCGGCATTGAACGAATCACCTGAAGTTAGGATTTAGATGTAAAAACACACAGATATACTAGGTGGAAATCTAGTCGCATTGACATCCAGCATGTCTCCCGGAGTTGTCCGACAGCAGCCGACCTTTACACACCTTCTTTGAACTTCCACTCCACAATGCCCCCTTCTGTCATAGTGGGCGACATGGCAGGCATTGCAAAGTTTGAGGCAGCGAGAAGACGAGCACTCGCTGACAAGTTGCGAACAACTCTTCGAGTAATGATCTGTCTCGAGGATAAACGAGCAGCCGGACCGGCCGACAACATTCGCAGCGACGACATTTAGCAATGGTGTCTCCAGTTTGACTGCGCCTGATTCACCGTTACAAAGATATGCTATTCCTGGGCCGTGATCTACTGACCGACTCCACGTGTCGACAATTGCGATTCAAGAGTTAGGGCAGTTTCGCTGCGAAATTATCCGGTCGGTCAGGGTAATCAGCCGTGCAATCATAAAAAATGTTGGGTCCTTGAAATAACAGTATTAATATATCATGGCGCGGACGGTGGGTGGTTGTGCTTAGCGGTGGAGCAGCTTTGTAAATACCACCGTGATCAACTTGACAAAAAACAGGATGAAAAGCATATCAAGGTCAGTCAAGAGTTGAGATGGAATCAGAAAGCCCGCGCAAGCGAGCAAAGCAGAATTCTGACACCGAGCTCGAGCAGCTCTTCAAAGACTCTATTGAACGGGCAAGGCACCAACGGGCACGACCCGAAGACTGGGCAATACTGACAGTAATACTCGACTCTACGAGGCCAGATCATCGAACTACAAGTGTGAAATTTAGTTTAGCCGAATTACAAGGTATTAAGGTCCTAAGGGACCCTCTGGATGTGATCAAAGATGTACAACCAAGCGATCTTCGAGGGTCTCTCCAATCGATAGAACACGTTATGGAATTGGAAACGGCTCACGCTGATTACTGGGCGAGTATAATTCGTGTGTACAAACAGATAGTGGTCCCAGAACGCCAAAACGGAGATTCTGATCCAGTTGTCAAAGAGGTCGACTCAATTGTGGAAGGTCAAACGATGGAACAACTGAAGGATCTTCTGCAACAGGTGAATCGAAGACGAAAGGATCCAGAGGTATTTAACCAAGGTTTTTGGGAGCAGCTTGAAGAGCGCGTCTCTTTAGAACTCTCCAGATTGCAAATAGCACTGCTTTTCAATCGTGCGATAAAGATCTTTGGTGATATGGAGTCAGACGGCTACCTGCCACCTGCAGACGACGACACCCTTGGGCCTAATGCTGGTGAATCCGACACAGATGAATCCGACACGTTTCTGAAGGCTGAAGATGGCCCAGACGACGTTCAACTTTCATGGCCCCGCTACCAGAGCCACGTAATTAAAGGCTATAATTGGACGCGGTACAACAGAATTCATTATAACCGAGAAAATCTTCCTCCAAAACACATTACTGGCTACAGGTTTCGCATATTTTACCCATTACTCAAGAACAAAACAAGGGTGCCCAAGTTCAAGATTGTGTACGATGACGAAGACGGAAAATCAGCCTTGTGTACGCTTATTTTTCAGGCTGGCGCGCCTTACCAGGACATAAGCTTTCGCATTGTGAATCGGCCATGGGACCGTTCTCTTAGTTTGCGCGGGTCGCAAAAATTTGTTTGTCAATTCAACGATGGCATTCTTGATCTCCACTTTCGATTCAAAAAGATCTTTTCCAAGTAATTTGGGAATTTATATGATAGTGGAAATTAGAGCATTTACACAGAACTACTACAGTATTGACGAATAGACATTAGAATTTGAGGGTTCGTAAATATATGCAATTTCTTCAGAGTTTGAGGTCGGCACCGGCTCGGATCTTGTTGTCTAGCTTGAGATTGCCCTTGAGGTCGCGCTTCTCGCCCTTTTTCCCAATTACCGTAACGTTGCCAGACTTTTTCAGGGTCTGTAGGACATCAGCCTTTGACCCAACCTTTTGTTGCGCTTTGGCCCGCTCACGCTCTTCGCGTTCATGCGTTACCTTAGCGCGCTTGGCCTTTTGACGACGCCTCTCTCGCTTGCGCTCCTCACGGGTCATTTCTGCCTTGGCTATCGGCAGACCATCTGTACCTGTAACTTCACGACGACTTGTGGCTTGTGGCTGGTACACCTCCTGTGGAGCAAGCTGTGACTCAGTTGCCATCGAGGTTGGCTGAGCCTCCTCCATGGCGACAGCGGGTGCATTGACTACAACGTTGACAGATGGTTTGGGCGCCTTGGGTGTATAATTCCATGAGCAGAGGGCATCGAGCTTGCGGGACAGCGACGCATATAAACCTTCAATTTCCTTGTGGGTGGCACTCATTTTTTCATCCTCAGCATCCTTGTAGGCGGGGTCGCGGGACCGAGCGTAGTCATCCTCATACAATTCTGCCAAAGACTTTTGAGATTTTGTCTCAGAAACATCTGTGAACTTGGATCGCTTGAACTCTGGCAAAGAATCCGGAAGTCTTCTAGGAATGTCGTCAAAGTCGCTGTTCTTGATGCGTCGACGGATCATGTCCTCCAATGTGTCAGTCGCGTCTTGAGTGATGACCGGTACTGGCTTAGAATTGCGCTCAAAATCAAGGTCCGTCGTGACAAGCGAGTCTAGAGGACGATCCTTCGCCACAACTTCACCTCGAACTGCCCACTCCTTTTCTCCAATGTTCTCGGCTTCGAGTTCACGTATCTGGCGAACAATTTCTCGCTGCTGTCGCTCAAAGGTAGAAAGATTCTCCTCTCCCTTGACTCCGTCGAGTTTCACTTCCTCATCATCAAACAAATCCTTCTTAACCGAAGACATTGCCTGGTCAAAATTGTCCTCATCAGACTCGAATCCGAGCCCACTCCACTCTTCACCATCGTTATCGTTACCCACTCGTCCTTTGCTAGATTTTCTCGCAGCCTTCGACTTCGACGATTTAGGAGCATCAAAGAAGTCGTCGAAACGATAGTCGTCGTCTGACTCGTCTTCACTTTCAGCCAGATTATCACCAAAGTAGTCGATGCCTTCATCATTGTCCGTCTCCGGCTCCTTTTCAAGATCCAGTACTTGTTGCTGGAAGTCCTTCAATCGGAATAGCCCTTCGTCAAGTTCATTTTTGTCATCAGTGCTCTCTTCGTCTTCGTCGCTTTGGCCCTTGGGTTCATCCATGGCGCTCTCGTCGGCGCCTTCCTCCAACTCTTCGAACCCGTCACTATGTGGATAGTCATCAACACCCTCATCTATGCTTTCCATGTCACTCCCAGTCTCCGCAACATCATCGCCCTGATCCTCCAACTCGACTTGTAGGTCTGAGTCGGCGACGCCCCAACCATCGCTCTCGTCGAGTTCCTCGTCGCTTATAGCGTCGCCGACGGGCCGCTTCTTCGACATTTTAGGGATAACATCTCCAAGTAGCTTTTCTATGGCACCATCAACAATCATCTGTGTTTGGGCCCACACTTGATCTGCGTCAAGACCGTCAACATGCACCGCTTCGAATATCGAATAATCCCTAGCAACCGGATCCAAGCTTGCCTTGACTGCCGCAAGCGAAGACTTTACCAGGGCCTCATTCGGTACCAGAAGGTCCTCCGGGTGGTTTAGAATAACCTCCTCCAGCGATCCCATCTTCGAGCAATATAGACTTTTAGAGTCTCTCAACTGCCAATATCTAAGGACTACAATCATTGTTGGAAAAAAAAATGCTGACTAATACACACGGCTGAAATGTTGCATAAGGATTGCATAGCATCGTCTTGCGGTAGTGAGTATCTCGTATAACAGCAACCACTTACGCTTAAATTGCAATGCAAACTACTCTTCCTGAGATAGATCCTCTTCGTGCTCGCTGTCATCAGAATCCGCGAGTTTGAGTTCATTCAACTTGATGCCAGGCATACCTTCGTCGCTCTCGGCTGCACTGTCGTGTAGCACAGCGTCGCCTTCGGCATACAGGTTAACCTCTGCTCGTAGTTCGGGATCCTCTTCGAGCTCACGCAAAAATTCTTCATAGTCGCGCTGGTTACGCTCAAACGAGTCTGCCACCTTTCCACCACGCGCCATCTCGTCCGCCATCTCATTGTGCTCGTTAGCCATGCGCTTTAACTTCCAATTGCGCTTTCGCTGTCTGTCGGGATACGTCTTTTTCACAAGAATTACCTCTGGAACCCGATCCTTGTCAAGGCCGTCCCACAGATCATGATTATAATTTGAATTAGCGAGATGGTAGCCGAGAGCAGTGTCACCTGGATGGAGAATACCACCAAGATGCGTTCGGACATAGAAAGTTTGGTCATTAGAGCCGAGGTCGGAGCTGCGGGCAACTGTAGCATCCGCAAGTGCATGCTTACCAATATACTCGCCGGTCGGTTCAATATCAAGAACAACGTACTCCGTCAGTCCCTTGTTTCCCGACGCCAGCGGCGCAAATGGACTTCGCCAATACGTTGCGGCAGTCATGTCGGCTGTCTGTAACGTAACTGGGTCCATAAAGTGGATTGTGTTACCGATTCCGCTACATAGAACCAGCTGAGAGATACTGCCCATGGATCGAGCCAACTTTTTGGGTAGCACGACAAGGTC
>JAJLWU010000752.1:0-12583 GCA_030570855.1 Tardiomyces digboiensis | reverse complement strand
ATCGACGGACATTCGTCGTGAAAAGCGCAGCAATGTGTTCTACGCCATAATGCTCGGAGCCGCGGTTGGAGGTGCTCTATACCTTGCCCGTGACTGGGAGACAGAAGAAGAACGGACAAGGCATTCAGAGATTCCGGCAGGTTATTCTCCAGGTGCAGCTTTTGGTCGTGCCAAGGCCCGCTTCGGAGACATCTTCCAGTACTTCAACGAGCCAGTGTTTGAGAAGCTGCTTCCAGATCCTCTACCAGAACCATACGGACGCCCACTGACCTTGGTTCTTTCGCTTGATGACCTGCTAGTTCACAGTGAGTGGACGCGCGAGCATGGCTGGAGAACTGCAAAGCGACCGGGTGTGGATTACTTTTTGGGTTACCTGGCCCAGTACTACGAGATTGTCATATTCTCCAACAAGTACCAGGCTTATGCTGAGAAGACTGTTGCCAAGCTGGACCCATATCGCGCCTCTATTTCTTATGCACTGTTCCGTGAGGCGACCCGGTACCGCGATGGTAAAGTGATTAAGGACCTGTCGAGCCTTAATCGCGATCTGTCAAAGGTGATTGTTGTCGACACTGAGTCGGACGCGGTGTCGCTGCAGCCGACTAACGCCATTCTCATGAA
Source organism: Tardiomyces digboiensis (assembly GCA_030570855.1). NCBI lineage: Eukaryota > Fungi > Ascomycota > Dipodascomycetes > Dipodascales > Trichomonascaceae > Tardiomyces > Tardiomyces digboiensis. The sequence continues at coordinate 11,962 of JAJLWU010000752.1, read as the reverse complement.
GCCTTGGACTGGTAAGGCGGACGATACTGACCTCGTACGCCTGATTCCTCTTCTCGAATGGATCGCTTCGCAGCCAGTCAAGGACGTGCGACCTATCCTCAAGTCTTTTGATGGCACTGACGCGCCTGCCGAATATGCTCGCCGTGAGGCTGTTGCTCGTGCCAAATTTGAGGAGGAATGGCACCGCTCCAACAAAGCAAACTCATGGGCTTCGTCGTTCCTCGGGGTCAAGCCTCCGTCACAGCCTGCTCCTATGATGCCCGTCGATTATATACGTCAGGAAGGTCAAAAGGGATACGAGGCCTTCCAAAAGTATTTGGCCGAAAATGGTGAGAAGATGCTGGCCGAGGAAAAGGCTCGTGAAAAGGAGATCCTCAATGAGCAGAAGTTCACTCTCAACAAACTCGTCACCGAGGGCATGCCTTCGGCTGAGGAGCTTGCTGCCATCCAGGCTCGCAAGGAGCAGGAGGCTCGCGATGGCGCGGCCTCTGCATCTGCCGCCCACTAGTTTTTGTATATAGTAGTTAATGCCCCACAAATTCTGAATTGTGTCAGTCCATTTTGTAATGCAACCAGTGTGCATAGGGCCTGCATACGTTGGGCTGGAAAAGAAAAAACGCGGCTGGTGGTCGCGATTCAACGCTAGCTGGTGGTTTCAGCACTCTAGGCTTGGACTGCTTCAGGAGATCAATCGGTAACGGTTGTTGGAGGTCGTTGTGCTTGTTTCTCCGAATCAGCAATGCCCATACCAGCACTTCCGGCTTATTTGGACGCGTACCGTGCTCGGCGGGATCACTTCCCACCACCGGCGCTCACGTCGGGGCTCACGGTTTTCTTGGTCATTTTCTATGTTATTTCTCTATCATATGCTGGGTTTAATGATGCGCTTGCATTGAACTCTCAAGCACTTACAAAGTTGGATCGTAGGTAGACGCCATCTCTCGTGGTAGCAATTTACAGCTAACGCCAGTCAACCGATTATCATTCTATCCCCTGTGTCACTTGGGTATTTTTCATCTCCTCATGAACATTTGGGCACTAATGCCTCTCTTGCGCGCATTTGAGCTTGCAAATGGAACTGTGCGCACAGGTATCGTTCTGAACCGTAAGTATGGAAAAGATACATTTACGGTAGCCATGTTCTAACACCAGTGTTGGCCGTGATTCCCGGCGTCGTTTACGCGATTCTCAGTGCACTTTTATTTCCAAGTATAAGTGTAATTGGTGCTTCCGGCTGGGTGTTTTCGTTCCTCGGCTACTTTGCCTATCTCGATTATCTAAGATCACCAACCATACAACTGTAAGCCGCATATTTTGCTCTACAACATATAATTCCCATTTGCTGACACCAGAACACCGTCTACGACCATTCCCACGTGGAGCACTCCGCTGGTTCCTCTGGTCATCTTCGCGGTGCTATTGCCTGGATCGAGCCTTGTTGGACACACTCTGGGGCTATGTGCGGGTTATGCCATGGCTATGGGGTACCTAGACCGGCTGATCGAGCCGTCGACTAACGTTGTCGAATGGATTGAGACCAAGGCAAACTCTGCAATTGGTCTGATTCCAGCCCCCATTCATTATTTGCGTGAGGCAGACGCAAGAGAGATTCGCGCGACGAACCGATCGCAAGCACTCCCAACACAGGAGCAGCCGGCATCGGGTGCTACTGCTGGCCCAAGTAGTTCTTTTCACGGGCAGGGCCACACTCTGGGGACAGCTTAGATGTGTGTCTACCTATCACCGTGTATTCCGGTGAGCGCTCTGGTCAAAGGTCATGCCTAACTACGTCGAAAGCGACGACGGTTATCGCCGTCTGAGGGTTGTTTAATTGACAAATTACCAACAGGCACTCTGCAGTTGGAGTCATAAACCAAGTAGAAGAAAGAATAAACAACCATAAAGTGGATGTTGTGCATAAAGCTCTGCATATATTTGGATCCGAGTCGGTCACATGCCAAAGATTGAAAAATTCCACCTTGATTGATTTGGAGACAGTTAGTTCATTAACTATTGTGCAAAATGACGCGACAAACAATGACTGGCCTTGTCATGTCGCAGGGCAAAATGAACAAAACTGTCAAGGTGCGAGTAATGCGGCGAAAATTCAACCCGGTAATTAACAAAAACGTGGTTGTGTACAAGGACATGCTGGTGCACGACGAACTGAACAAGTGCCAGGAGGGCGATGTGGTGCGAATTATATATGTGCGGCCGTTATCATCACGCAAATCTTTTGCCGTGTCAGAGGTTCTCAAGTACAGGGGTACGGAGTGGATGAAGTACCGAGCAGAGGCTCCTGCAAAGGTGCGCGCCGAGGAAACAGAACGACTGCGTGAATACATGGACTCGCGACAAGAGCGGGACCAGCTTGACGGTGTTGATAGAACTGTACGTGATCTTCAGACTATTGAGTCTGCATCGCGGACAGATGCTCAAGACGACGCCCGTATTGCTGAGCTCAAGCAAAAGTACGGCATTACTACGTGGCCGCCGACGAGCGAAATTGTCAAGCTTGACATTACTCGTCTCAAGGAGGAGCTTGAATCTTTAGGAATTGAAATCAACCGGGCGTCATATTCTAGTGTTGCGCGGGATATTCTAGCCAATGAGCCGGCTCGCGCCGAGGAGATTCTCAAGTCACTCGGCAAGGATCCAGCATCTCTAACTCAGAGCATGAAGAAGAATCTTCTAATGAAGCATTTTGCATCTGCCTACGCCAAAGCCTAGAGCTTGTCCACGCCCTGTACATATTTGAAATATAATGACACGAACTGATCTCACTTGATAAGGCTTGACATTTCGCTAAAAGTTGTGCACACGCACTATATACTTCACAAAAACACCTGGCTAGGTGTCTAGCGGCTGTCTTGACAGGCAGCCCGCTGACAATGCTTGCTACTGCAATCCTTGAAATAGTTTGGACTCGGTCGGTAGTGGTGGTGGCGGTGGGCCACCGACAGGGCTCATATATTACGGGGAGATTGAGTTACATCTTCCCTATGCAAATAGCCCAAGTGGCACAGGCGTCCACACACTTTAATAATTCCGCTAATTTTCTGGAGCATTGTCGTTCGTCAACGCATAGTTCTTGATATATATACTCGATTTCACTGCATGTTAGGCCGCTACCGTGTTGTTAGCAGCCTGGCACAAAGAAATAGTGCATATGCAGTCCTCCGATAGTCATTACCTGGGCAAGTGGCATGTGGCATGTGCAAACGCAAATGCAGCCGCAGAAATTGGCACTAAATCTCATTTTGACGCAACAGACTTTGTCTATTGTCTGATATTCAACACAACTGAAGTCACAGAATTCACATGCTCTTTTGGAGAATCATCATATCCGCAATCAGATTCCGAGTCATATCGTCTGTGTGAATATGCATCGGGATAAGAATTCCAGTCGCATTGTCGCTAAGCGGAAACCACACCATCATTCATGTATGCCGCCTTGTTCAGTGCACACTGCTTTGAGACTTTCAAGTCGGTGGGCGTCCCCCGCTTGAACGCCTCACTTTCGGCGGCGACCGCCCCCGACCCCCCGGACTGGACTCAAGTTGGGCACTGATGTCCATTAGTCCCAACTCGACGACGCACCGGCCGAACAGCTTAGTGAGCGAAGATTTTCCCCCTCATCTACGGCCACACTCTGTAGTACCAACACAAGAGCAGGCCGTTTGAGCGCAACATGGGCCAGATTCTGTCGCAGCCTATTACGGAAAAGGTATTTGAAGTTTAGCGTTGATGTTTTGTTTTTGCGCGATGTGGATTGGTTGCTCAGATGGCGGCGATGTGGTAGGAGCCGGTTGGTCGCGTGCCAGCGACAATGAATGTCTTGTGAGAGCGTGGTTTGCGATTTATTCAGCCAGTATCTATTAGATATCATTGATTGATATTCAAATATGTGGTCGATTTGGGTTAAGAGTGCTCATTGCGTAGTTTGAGGTCTCTCTATCTCCAGTTCGGCTGGCGGGCAAGATATAAGAGATGTTATTGCGATAGCAATTGTGTGGCGTGGTGCTTTTAACTGAACTAGAAGCCGCCGACCGAGGTGACGACGCGCTGACAGCAGCACTCCGAACATGGAGAAGATGAACGTCTGTACTACGGACTGTCGTCGATGCAAGGATGGCGAGTCACAATGGAGGACTCGCATGCGACGGTGCTCGACTTGGTAGCTACAACAAACAGCGGCGATCATTCCACAACTGATAGTAAGACGCCGGTGTCGGAAAGAGTGGCATTCTTTGGCGTCTACGATGGCCATGGTGGAGACCGTGTGGCGCTGTTTAGCGGTGCAAACTTGCACAAGATTGTAGCCAGGCAGCCAACGTTTAGCCGAAAAGACTACGGCCAATCTCTCAAAGATGGATTCCTGGGCACCGATCGGGCGGTGTTGCAGGAAGGCAACGGCGACCCTTCTGGGTGCGCTGCGACCACTGCTATTATTGCCGGCAACCAGATTATTGTTGGAAATGCTGGCGACTCTCGAACAGTTCTTGCTGTCAGAGGCGTGGCAAAGCCTCTTTCCTTTGACCACAAGCCTCAGAACGAAGGAGAACGTGCCCGAATCTGTGCTGCTGGTGGGTTTGTTGATATGGAACGTGTCAATGGCAACTTGGCCTTGTCGCGAGCCATTGGAGATTTTGATTTCAAAAAGAGCGCCAACCTTCCACCGGAAGAGCAGATAGTAACGGCGTACCCCGACGTGATGGAACACACCATTACTCCCGACGACGAGTTTCTTATCCTCGCGTGTGACGGTATTTGGGACTGTATGAAATCGCAAGAGGTTGTCGAGTTTGTGCGACGTGGCATTGCTGAGAGGTTGGAGCTGGACAAGATCTGCGAAAAGCTAATGGACAACTGTCTGGCACCTGAGAGTGACATGACCGGTATCGGATGCGACAATATGACAGTAATGGTCGTTGCGCTGCTCAACGGCCAGACCAAAGAGCAATGGTACGATACCGTTGCTGAGCGAGTAGCAAAAGGTGACGGTCCAGTTGCTGCCTTGTCAGTTGCTGATCTCAAGGGCAGTGCTTTTACCCGCCAGCAAGAGGAGGTGGCCACGTCGGCCCCTGGAATGGGGCCCGGTGGTCTGCCGACTCCGCTGTCGTTACACCACATATTCTCCCAAGGAGCAGAAATCCAGACTGCAAATGGTACCTATATTTTGCAGTCACATGATGGGGCCAGTGTTCTTGCTCGAATGGGGCTGCACATGGGTACTGACGACCTTGACGATGATGAAGATGATCGAATTGTGGACGCGGCCGACGAGGTTACCCCCGAGCCCGTGAAAGTGGAGCCATTATCCGATGCCGCTGCTGCTCATGAACCGACGGGAAAGAGCGGGTCCACCAATGAACAAGAGTGATGAAATTCTTCTTTGTAGCGTTTGAGTTCAAGAAAAACGCGTCAAGCTGTGGTGGTAAGCAAGTTTTACATGCAGCCGCTTCTCAACTGAGCTTCCCCCTCTACAGTCATTGTTTTTTATCACGGCGTAGCGCTGCCATTCCTGTTGATAATTTCGTCTAGCTTTTTTCAGTTGCATGAGCTTTAGATTGCATAGATTAATTCATGGACGAACCGCTCCTCGGCAAATGTCGCCCTATGTCCTCGCCAACTCCCATATCCACAGTGTTTTTATCGTGACTACATGTCTTTGAGCTTGGTAGAACGTATACGTATAAATAATAATATTTTAATCCGGAGCTTTACCAAGTTTGCTGTTCTTCAGCACTTGCCATGTGGTACATTGTGTCGCCGTTCTACTCTAAGCGTTCAAAGTACCCACCGGGATGCTCTATCATAAGTCGTAGAAGTTATGTCTCGGGTTGATCGAAATGAAAGACATTCATAGTGTTGGTCCAAGCGGCTTCAGCAAGATCCTCGACAGTGATTCCCTTGACTCCCGCAACAACTCTTGCGACGAGAGAAATCGAGCATGGTTCACATCTACCTCGAACCATAGAGCCCGGCTGGAATTTTTCCTTCTTGAAAGCGTCAAATGGCAGCTGGTCGATGGCGTTTCCATTCAGATACTGCTTGAATGATGCATGCGACGGCCGGATCTCACACCACGGTCCGTCAGTTTCAAGCATGATTCGATCGAGTGGAATCTGTGCTACAACATCGAGATTCTCTTGCGTCTTGAGTGAGCATCCGTTGATGCCAATATAGAACCCCAAGCTCAACAAATCCTTGAGCTCCTCGGCATTACCAGTAAAAGAATGGACTACGCCGCCATATGGGAGATGGCCATTCGTCATGTACGGCTCCACCATTTTGTGAAAGTCCAGCTGACATGCTCGTGAATGCAGAAACAATGGTAGTCCAACTCGCTGCGCAATCTCTAGTTGCTTGGCAAAATACTTTCGCTGGACGTCTGCCGGTGCATAATGTAGGCGGTCGTAATCGAGGCCAATTTCGCCAAATGCCTTGACGACTCCCAGCTTCTTTCCCTCGAGTGCAGTCTTTTCTATCGCTGCCAGGTACTCTTCTGGAGAAAGTCCTTCGCTGTTCTTGTCTATCTCTGTTGCGTGGCATGGATGCACGCCGACCGTTGAATAGAGCAGTCCTTGGTACTTTTTGCATAGCTCTAGTGCTGCTCTTGATTCCTGTAAATTAGATCCCGTCACCAACAGCTTTTGGACTCCCATGGTACGCCCGCGTTCAAGTACGGCAGGCAGATCAGCTAATGTCAGTATGGTGGTACTCAATACACAACTGCGTACTATCTACTTACGCTCATGCTGCTGCTTTCCATGATAAATTCCCTGGAACTGCGCATCAGTTAAGTTCGCGCCTGATGTTAGCATTCAAGTCAAGCAAAGCGTGCGTGAATCACATGAATGCGCTGCTCACTGCCTTATCCAAGTAGCCCTCGAGTCCAGGACAACCAAGACCTCCATCAAGACGTACCAATGTCGGCAAACCTGATCCCTTTCGATATAGTCATCAGACTAGCTCGTTTTATCATAAAACGAAGTTCTAGAGTTGGTTGAGATTTCGTCACATAATAATTTTATATGCAGCATGAATTCAAGAAGGTTGCATTTCGTGTTTTAGTCTTTCTTCTCGTCAATGTCAATTTCGGAGCTAGTTTGTACCTCGAATTATAAGCCCTTGACAAGATAGTGACACCACTATCGTACTCGCTATGCCGGGGATCTACTCGCTTCTATGCTACCAACTATCCGACAGTCGTGGCGCAAGCAAGTCGGTTCTTTGATCACCAGACGGTGTCTACTCCATTGCAAAGCGCGCAATAAACGGCTGAGTTAGTGGCCTGACGCCAATAACTGTAGACACGCGAGCAACCCCGGCGCTAGCGGTGGTGTGGTGTGCCCTAACCACCGTGTTGTTAAACACACTGATTTGAGAACCAAGAACCACAACCGGCACAAAGAAAACTAGGTTTCAGATTTGCAAGGGGGAGGTTGCACTTTTGCATTGGATGGGGAGCATCGAGAATATTGCATTGCATTAGCGAGACGAATCGTTTGTTTATCGGTCGACCTGGCATGGTCATTGCGCTATTGGCTGATACCCGAGGACAACAAGTATTTGCATTGTGAAGCGAGAAACAGTTTTGCAAAGAGTTACAGGGGGTCTCAGACGCAACCAAGATTACAGACAAACTCTGGAAGAGGCTGGAAAATGGACGACCCAATTTTGGACCTGTTGCACAAGGAAGCAATTACTCAAGGCGACATTGACAACGTGTGCGTACAGTTTGATCCTGTAGAGGCGGAGGATGTGGAAATTGCATTTACACTGCTGGAGGCATTGAAGCGATATTCTACAGAGACTGAGACATGGTCTTTCTCGTTGCTGGGAAGTTACGACTTTGATTCCGAGGCCAGACAGTTTGACCTTGATCTGGCGGTCGTAGTAGGCAAGCGAGCCGAATTCCTGCTCGACGAAATTCATTCATGGGACGTTAATGCGCTCAAAGAAAAGGTATATCGACTGCCAGCGTTCCACTCGGACTGGGCAACAGTGCTGACCATGTTGGTGCTTCGAATCGTATCTCAATACTCAAAGTTGGAATTCAAGCTACAGTTGGCACTCTCCCGGTCGACGCTCATCAAGATTCACTATGAGCTCAATGGGCTTGTTGGAAAGGTGAGCCCGGAGGTTTCTGCAGCAAACCCGCTGGTTGCAAAGTACAAGAGCTTTGTCAAGCAGCTGTTAGCGGAGATTGAAACTACACCGTTTGAGAACGTCCAACAAGAGATGTTTCAAGTTGTGCGAGATCTTCAGCATATGTTTGTGAAATTTGCATCCTCTCAGTCAGGACATAATCCAGACTCGCGATGGATCCCATACGCTGGAGAGGACGACGAGCTTAAAGAGTTTGCCGACTCGGGTGCATCGTTTATGAAAATGAGTCCTGGAGACTACGGTTGGACCGACGACTCACATTTGGAAAGCAGCCATAAGAGGACCGTTTCGTCTTCGCAGTTTTCGTCCGCAACTGGCACCACAAAGACCTCTATTACCGAGGACATGCCGTCAATGCTGCTGGCTTTCGATGCGGCAAAGGCTGAGGAAGTCAAGCTCACGAGCTTGCTACACACCGATACAGACTATGATTTACTTCGGCACACAAAGCGCACTGCTGGCTCATCGCATGCTAGTGTGGCTGGCAGTCGGCGCTCTGTTAAGACGCGTTCGAGTCTGTCATCGATGCGCTCTCCCACCGCCCAGCGACGGTCGCTCTCGAGTGCTCGTGCACCACTATCCCCATTTAACTCGACAATGCAGACGCGCACTGCGAACACAAAGGTGCGAAATAATGTCCGAGACGCGGCAGAGTATCAGAATTTGCAGGTCAAGATGGTCGACAACCGTATGATAGTCAAGGTCGGGGACAAGTACTCTGATTTGCAAGATTGGGTTAGTAAGGTGAACAGCACGAGCCCGCCCCGAGTCGAAATTGCATCTAGCTTCCTCAAAATGGCTCCCAAAGTGCCAACGCAAGCGGCACCAGCCCCATCAGACAAATCCAGTCAGACCCCTCTGTCCGCCAGCTTCCTAGCTCAGCAACAGGCACCACTACCAACATACCCGGTGCTCAATGCATTGAAGAAGAACGCAGCCATGAGTACAGCCTTTAAGACGCCCACTACTATGCCCGGGATGCCTAGCACTAACTGGATTCGATCCATGTTAGGAGGTAGTACTGTTGACGGCAACCCCTCTTCTGGGGGCGCCTGATTTTGTTTATTTTTTTTTCATGATATAATGAGCCAGCACAATGCATATTAACTATCTAATATACCGGTCGATGCGCAAACACTAGCAAAGTCATTTAGGCAAAAGCTCGGCGCGTCAGACCGACTGTTGACTCGAAACAATGATATGAGATGCAATTCTACCAGCAGACCATCAACTGTTTTACAGCCACTTTTGGGTTACAACAGCACCGACGGCACCAGCCTCCTTTAATGACTGCTGGCGGTCAGTCAGCTCCTTACGGGGAAAATTGAGCTGCAAAACGTACGCACGGCCCGCAGTGGCCGGCGCCGCGTCGATTCTGTCATAGAGCTGCTGGACAGCCCCGGTAGATTCAAACCGACATCGCAACACACTACCGTCGCCCAGCCTGATCTGAACCAACGCGTCTCCGGTACCCGTTGGATCTCGTGAAGACGGGCCACTTGTGCCAGTAGAAACAGACGATCTGGTCGTACCAGGTTGTGGAGAAGCAGAGCGAGACCTCAGCTCACCAGGAACCGGAGAGCCAAGTCTAAAGCCCTGGCCGCTGAATCCACCCAGTGGCCGTTTTGGTGGCTGGTAGTCCTCGGTCATTCGTCGCGAGATGTGCACATCGACCGATTCGCCATTCTGGACGTTAAGCAGCGCCAGTGGTGCCTGGCCAGACTTGATCTGCTGTAAATATTGCATATTTGCTGGATCGTCGTATCTGTACAACGGTCCGTCTTCGACCGAGAATCCATCTCTCCAAAACGTTAGCCGTCGGACGACCTTTTGTGGTCGCTTGTCTTCTTGCTCGGCATCTGGATCACGAACCGCTTGCGAGGGCACGTCCTCGGTCCCAAGAGTGAACCCTGTTCCTCTAAACTGTGGTTGAGGTGGACCCTCGTCTTCGTCACCGTCATCCAGCGGCATCTGGTTTTGCTGCGCTTGGCGGAATATATCACTAATCAACCTGCCTCCTCGAGCCCCGTGTCCATCAGGGTTTTGAACAGCCAACCCAGACTTTTCGCCTCCTGCAAAGAATTTGGCGTCATCCTCATCATCCGACATTCCCGGCGATGAATTAGCTGATCCTGCATTGTTTGAAAGGTCCGACAATGTTGCAAATCGGCGGGGTCCGCTGGACGTTAGTACATTTGATTCAAGTTAGCACCGCTCGGAATCCGCGTACCTTGATCCCGCACTTTTGACAGGGTTGGATCGTGAAGCTCCGCTAGCAACAGGCGGACGCACACTACTGCTTGCAGTACTATCGCTCTCAAAGTTGCCGCTATAGAATGATTGTAGTGCTTGCTGGGGTTAGAATTGAAACGCTGTCAGCACCAGCCATCTTTGATTACAAAGGAAAAAAAAAAAACGCTCCCGGCACAATTGTTATCGGTTGCAACACAGAATTTCACTTTAAGCAACCTATACTGGGTATCAAGACAGGCATTACCAAAACGTACCTCGACGCTCCATTCCGACTGAGCTAGATACTCTTGAGCTTCGTCGGGGCTGCATTGAGTTACGTCGACAAACTCTGTGATCTTTCTGATTTCGTCGTTATCATTTCCTGTCCCTGACATGCTTAAATTTGTATGTTTTTCAGCTCGACCCTGAACACAGAACCAAACACAGATCAAACACGTTTTTTGTTCCAAGATGGTCGCGTCTCGTTGCCACTCCACAAGTAATATGTGACCACTTCTAGTCCAACAGTGCATAGTTCTTCAGTACATGCACGTGTGATTCCATGGTCTCTTCGTTGGACCACTGTCGAGATACTACAACATTAGACTAAAGGCGAGAAATGCCTCGATTTTTGTCTGTGTTTCTGTCCGACGGCCTGTCAATATTGGCCGCTGCTGCTGCGGATGTTTTCATAGGCTTGTCGGATCCAATCGAGTGTCATTTCATATATACTTTATCACAAGTTTTTAGGTCCGTCGAATGTGATGTCTCACATTCACCGCCGCTCATTCACATCGCCTAGCGAGTTTTATGGGCTGGCTGATTATACTGCATATGATAACAATTAGCGAAAGGCTGATTGGTCGCCAGTCACCAACATGGGCAGCTGCTAAGATGGGTTGATGTCCTGACCAGACGAAACCTTCCAAGACTTTGAATTGCAACAGCTTTATCCTTTATCTCAACTAAATACTATTCTGACCAAGATCGCGGAGCCTTGACATCGTAGCAGACGTCTGCAACCTAACCCTGAAATTCACTACGTCAATTTGCAATGACACAATTATATGATCCACACCTGCAAGTACACCGACAATGTCGAGATTGGTCTCGAGAACGATTGTCCGGAGCTACTCGAGCGTAAGTGGAATGAATAATGAATCTTGGAGGTTTCAAGCTGAGCGGTCAAGAATACAACTGTCTTAAGTACCGCGAGTCAACTCATTAAAAACGCATATAAAAAGTGCCAGGGCTGTAATCGGCCACTCTAGACACTTGGTCAACCATGTGGAAGCGCCCAAGACCGTATTACAAGTATTTCCTGAGGAACATCCAAGCTAACATCAGCTCAAGGCAAGCGCCAGGATCCCCAAGGATCTGCAGAGCAGAACCCCGCCTTATGAGAAGCTACTCGGCCGCCTCGACGAGGTGCGACAGATCCTAGATCGGCCACTGACTCTGTCAGAGAAGGTCTTGTACTCACACCTGACATCCCCCGAGGATTCGCTTGCAGGCGTGAAAAATGTGCGAGGTGAGGCATATCTTAAACTCAACC
>JAJLWU010000751.1:0-12609 GCA_030570855.1 Tardiomyces digboiensis | reverse complement strand
GGCATTGGTTTCCTTCGGGATCCTCGTCGACTTAATGTAGCCATTACCCGCGCAAAGTTTGGCCTGGTGCTTCTTGGTAATCCACGAGTGCTTTCACGGAACTTTTTGTGGTCGAATCTGTTGAACCATTTCCGATCAAAGGGCGTGCTTGTCGAAGGACCCCTCAACAACCTTCGCCGTTCGCAGATTCCACTATCCAAGCCGCGTATGCCGTTTCGAAGTGACGCTCGTAACGATCTCAACGGGCTCGATCCGTTCCAAGTCCCTCACTCGACTCAAGTTGACGCGCTTGGCCTGCCTGGAGTTGCTGGTGCGGATTTCACCAGTATAGGCGGTGAGCCGTTTGACCCACGTCTAGCCGACTTTGGGTTTGGCCCAATTGGAGGTCCTGCTCGTCGAGTTACGCGTGATTACCGTAAAGACGGTCGTGTTGTTGGCCTTGGTGACGCAGCCGATCCGTTTGGTGGATTTGGCCTAGCTGGAGATGCCCTTTCGGGTCCGAGCATGCCACTAATGTTTGGGGACGCAAATGAAGTGCGCTCGTGGGCGGCATCGAAGCAACAGGGCAGCGCGGTAAATGGTGCTAGTGAGGCTGACAGGATGCTGGGCAATTCAATGGCAGACCGTATGGCACAGCTGCTTCAGGACATTGAGAGAGATTCTTCTTTTATTGACGATGAGATTGGCGATCTTTCGACCTCGTTTGCTAACAAGGCTGGCATTTTCTAATCGATACAGTACAAAGGGCTGAAAGGTGTTTTGTTATTATTTGCTTTGACCATTATGCTTGACAGTGGATTCAGAGCTTCGTCGGATGCGAGTCCTTCACAGATGGACTCCTTTATAGGTGGTAGTAGCGACTACTATTCTGGGAGCTTCCTTCTAGACCAGATGTCAAAAGGAATGACGATTCACAAACTACTGCACATGCTAGTGTGATCGGCTGACTGCCGTCTGCTACACACATCTGTTGAACTAGATGCTGTTGTGTAGCTATAAATATGCTGGAATGAATCTTTATTGGTTTTCACGATGGAAACGGCACACGTGGCGTCCCCGGCAAGAAACCCTGCCCAAGCGTTGCAGAGCTTTTCCGAGGCAATCTGTATGCACTAGACGTGTATGTGTTGACGACTTTGTAAGGCAACTGGTGATTACATCTATATCAGTTAACGACTTGTCACTTTCGTATCGGTATCGTGCTAAGTCAGTTGATCATCCGATTTGATCTTGCTCTCTCGCTGTCTTGCTTGCGCGATACATGCTGATGACGATGACGGATCACGGAACAGAGCCCTAGTCGTGCTGTGTATGATTAAAACGGGCGGAGCAAGTTTTTAGCTTTTCATAACAACTACAATGAGCGCGCGCGCATGCGTCGACCGTGCGGCATAACGGCTTTTTCAGAAGATGCACTGCCATGATAGCATTTTGATTGGTTCTCGGTAGCGTAATTTCGAAGCAAATGCGCTCTGGGTACTCCAACGGGCAAGCGAGATATTGAAGGACAAATACCAGATAGGTCCGACAAATTAAACAGTATTTTAGGTCGCATGTTGCCGCCAGGACCCTTTGTCAGGCAGCATCGGCCCTCGTGAGACACGGAGACACCACAGCTCCAAGCTGACTTTTGACTTTGGCAAAATGGGTCTAGGAAAATACTGCGAGTCACGAGTCCTCCTAAGAGGGACTTGCGCTAGATTTGTTATTGCTACGCCAAGCAGCCGGCCACAAATACCCTTTATGGAAGAGGTTTGCACCCCATGACGTGATAGAACCCATGCACAAAGAGCAAGAGCACATAAAGAAGTAAGGACAGTTTGGTGCCGTGCCGAGCGCAGGGCATGGTTCTGTGCAATTTGACGTGGATCGCCGATCCTTGATGACAGGGGCCACACGACAGGCAATAGAAGGCGATTAATGAGACATGGTGGCAGTCAATGGCTGAAAGGTAGTATCACGCCTTACAGTGGCACTTGACGTCGGCAGGACGCCATGGACATGCACGTGAGTCGTTGATTCAAACCCGGCGTCCAACTGGGTTCGTTTGTCGTTGTACGGCAGCCAAGGGCGGGTTTCTTTATACAGCAACGTAGACTGCAAATGACAACAATGGTACAGTATCTTTGCTTGTCCATGCATAATTTCAATGCAGTACTGTACTGTCCGGAAACGCTATGCCGGACGGCCAGGTGTCGCCAGCCAACAAACCTGTCCAGCAGAGATCCCACGGTGTAAGGACCCGTCATCGTTCGTGGCGATCGGTGGGCACTCCTCCTTGCCAAGAGTGCTACGCGGTCCTCATTGGTGTCGCCCCCGTTAGGTAATCTCCCAACGGTTATCCAAACGGTCCGTGCCGCGAATGTGGGGCGACGATGACGTTAGTACTCGATCTATGGAAAATAATTTTAATAGGTTAATATAGCTAGAAACAGTTTTGTACCTCCGGACTGTCGGTGTACAGAACGTGTGGAGCGGCTGCGCCGGCGCTGCAGCCCTACACGCCAAACAATATTAGGGGGGGCCAGTCGACACTAACCACAACCACGACCTATACAACCACTACGGACGCGCAACATCTGCTGAGTGGAGGTTGAAAACTTGTACATTTCTGTTGCAGAATAGTTGCAGGCTGGCAAACCATAGTCATTTTGTCACCAACGACTTCCAGCAAGCCTCTGTGACAAATACTAAGAAATACGTGACTTGCAGAGTCTGCACTGTGACCTTTGGTTTTAATTCCTTTGGCCAGGTGAGTTGGATTTGTTGTTTGTCGCCTTGCTAAAGCAGCGGCTATGGCAACCGCCCGCGAAGGACGTTCAACGAGCTTGAGCCACAAGGTTCCGAGCGATGGTGGCGCAAGTAAATCCGCTACCAACAACCGTACCCGGTCAAAAACCAGAGCCACCACTCCGACGAAGCTGGGAATGTTACGGAGCAGTTTGTCAGTACAGAATGTGAGAGGAGCTCTGGGGTCAGGCAGCGGTGCATCGTCTGACTCAGACTCGTCGTCACCACTGGCCCCCCCAAAAAGAGGCATGTCGTTGCTACATCTATGGCAGTCACTCGAGCCACAACTTGTTTCGATCATGGCGTCTGAATCCTTGTTCACAAAAGATATTCCTGCTCACCCGGAGCTCCAGTGGATTTCATCAAAGGACAAACATTGGGATGCCGGAGACGCAAGACTCGGACCAGATGGTTCCTTGACCCTGTCAAACGCGCGCGGAAATTTGAAAATAAAGGATATAAGACACGCGCGGACGGTAGGGAATCCACAGAAAAAGTATATCGAGCTGATCATACAGCCGGCACAAGACGGCTATACGCACCTAATCCTCGCAGCTCCGACGGAAGCTTCATTTCTACTGTGGCTCGGTGGTTTATTGCTGTGGACAAATATGCGCCCACCGGGTCTCACTCGCAAGACTTACATTCCGCCCATCACTACCCCCTCCTCCAGAGATGACCTATTAGTCTGCCAATTCCAGGTCTACTTTCCTCACGTTCGATTCAGACCCTCGCGTAAGACCAGTGGCTCCAACAAGGGAGCAGCTCCTTACGAGGACAGATGGCAACAGGTGGTTGGGGTCCTTGAGCAGGACGGTACATTGCAACTCGCCAGAGCTACCGATGGCACTGTATTACTGTCGCTGGACATGAAAACTATTTTGTCATCGCGCGTGAGGGCTATTGACGAGTCATTATTCGAGCACTCGCGAGTGATTTACGTGAAAGCGACTGGGTCCAGCGGTGCGTTGAAGGAGCCACCGCGTCAGTTTGCTCCTACCAGCAGTGGTTCGGGTAGTGGGACCACTACACCACCAGGCGATGGCTCCTCGGTAGCAAATGTGCCCAATGGTATCACTGAAGACTTGTCGTTTTATGCTCGCTTTACCACCGATGTTGATTATGACGATTGGCTTGCATCCTTGAGGGGATTCACACGGCAGCGCATATTTGCCCCAATTACTCGCAAGCTTGACGAGTCATTGCGTATTACCCGCCGTGTTAGCATGCGAATTCTCGAGGCAAAGTTCGACTTGAAAAACATGTCCGAGGCACTCGAGAATCCGCTCACCTTTTATGGTACTTATGTGGAGGTTTACTTTGAGGGAAACATTTGGGCTCGTACATTTGTGCATGCTAGTGAGGAACCTCCATTCTGGCGTGAAGATTTTGTGTTTGACAACTTCCCAGTCGCCGTTCCCACTGTCACGCTAATGCTAAAGAGGAGATTGTCGGCACGTGTTAGCCCCCTAACAGATGAAGTGTTGGGATCGGTCACAATTAGTGACAAGCAGCTGCATGAAGCTATCGATGTTGAGAAATGGCTTCCAGTTGAGCTTAATACAGAGCTTCAGCAGGCAGGTGTCGTGGCGTCCATGTGTGTCCGCATCGGTTACGAAGAAGTGCCCGTGCTGGCAGCTTCGCATTATGAAGGTCTGAGAGATATTGTCCTCAATCATCCAGGACGTCATGAACTCACGGTGCAAATATCCGACGCCACTGGGGACATTGTTCATTTGAGTGACATATGTCTCAAGATTTACCAGACGGAAGGCAAAGTTACAGATTGGATTTCGTCGCTAATAGAACGCGAAATTAAAAACGTTTCTGCCGCTCTTGATGAGCTTGAATCTGGCGATAATGCTAGCCCAGCTCGACGCCATGTCGACAATACTTTATTCCGGGGAAACTCACTTCTGACAAAGTCCTTGGAGCGCTACATGAGACTGGTTGGATTCCCTTATCTGGATTCAGTCATAGGCTTGTTTGCGCGGAAGGTCGTGGAAAACCAAGCGTTCCTTGAAATTGATCCATCACGTCTTAGCCAAAAAGTTCCCGATGAAGACGAGCGCAACAGGATCATGAAGGAGAATCAAGCCAAGCTTGCTCAGTACACAAACTTTTTGTGGTCGTTAATTAAGAACTCCTCAGACTCGATGCCCATTTCGTTTAAGCTATTGTTCAGAAAGTTCCGCAAGGAACTCGAACAGCGCCTTCCAGACAGCGAGCAGATTGTCTCCAATACGGTTTCGGGTTTTCTGTTTTTACGCTTCTTTTGTCCAGCGTTGCTCAACCCAAAGCTTTTTGGGCTGATTCGTGCTCACCCCACTGGAAACATCCAGCGCTCTCTCACTCTGGTTGCCAAGCTGTTACAGGGATTTGCGAATGGGGTTCGATTTGGTCTCAAGGAACCTTGGATGATTCCAATGAACGACTTCATAGACAGCCACGAAGGTGAACTAAGCGAGTTCTACAGGTGTATCACACTAGTGGATGTGGACGAGTCAGCTGCTGTGCCCGGCTCACCGGACCGTGTCACCAAGGAAGACGCAGTTCCTTCACTCATGGGATACAATTTGAGCAACCCATTTTTGATTGACAAGTACGAAAACTATGCTCGACTCGTGGCCCTATGGATGACACACAAGTCAAAGACGTCTGGCAGTGACCAGCCTGGCGGCGACACCTCTGTTCTAGAAACTGCTACAGAAGGCCTTTCGTTGAGTGATTCGAAGGAAACTGTCAAAGGTGAAGGCTACTGTAATTCAGCCCTTGACGCGTTCTCTTCTGAATGTGACCGATTTGTGGCTGTGCTACAGTCAGTACGAGCCAAGCTGGAGCAAGGCGAAAATGTTTGTGACTTCGATCGCTCCGAGTTGATCAAGGTAAGCCCTCTCAAGCTTGTTTCTGCTACTGGCCAAGTCTGTCTAGCAAGCACCCAACTTTCGACCGGGACCGCGTCTCGCTCTTCGTCGGCACAGACTGATCAATCTAACCCCAACAGTGTCTTCCAGTCGTCTTCATCACTTGTCTGCGCTAGTAATGGCAGTGGTTCATCTTCGTCTGAGTCGGTCGCAGACTCGGGCACCAAGCTCGGCAGACGTGAGTCGCGCTCTCAGCGAAAGAACAAGTGGGGCCGGATCTCCACCATCCGAAAGATCATGTAAATGACTTTTTTAATATGCATTTAAAGAATTACCATTTGGACTGTCCCAGAAACAATTTGTCGTCATTATCATCAACATTATTATTTTTTTTGTAGTATACAAAAGACGTGAAACGAGTATACTCGCTGTTATGCACAATGTCTTGCTGAAAGTTGAACCGCTTGGAAGAAAGTCATCACCAGCCGCGTGCATGGTAGTTAAAATCTAGATTAGAGTCGTCAAGATCTTCTTTCCATGTGTTGATGTCGTTGGCAACATTGCGAACGTTGCCGTTTGCGGCATGCTCGCCAAACGAAGTTACGGCAGGCAGGCCGGTAGTGGTCATACTACGCCGAAGAGTCGGGTTCCGCGACAAATTAGCAGAGCCGTCAGCGATAGACGATGCCATGCTAAGTGACGGTGGCTGAGGGGGACGAGCAACAGTTTGTTGTCGCTCCCACAAAAGGTTGCGACGTACACTTTCTGATAGTTCGGTGGCCAGCATATTGCGGCGCGTCGTACGAGGTGAAAAGGCAGCGGCTGCTAGCGGCATGTGTGTCGCCACAGTAGCCTCCGTGTAACCCTCGGATGGCTTTATACCATCCTCCGAGGATCCTGCAGTATCATTCGAGTTAGCGCGCCGCCGTTCTTGTTGTTGCTGTTGAAGAAGCTTCGGGTTATTAAGGAAGAGTGAAGAAAGCAGCGAAGGTTTTGTCAGAGGTTTTTTGGGTTTTCCATCGTCGCGAGCAAAGAACATTTCGTCGTCAAACGGCGTGTCACTTTCGTCATCAACGCTATCCCATGCGGAATCGTTGTCGCCGTCATCATAATCTGCAAAGTCGTCGTCACTACCGTCGCTACCGTCGACAACGGCCACATCTCCAGGCTCATGCTCCTTCCTCAACTTGGCACTCAATACAGAGAATTTTGTCGACGTGGAACTTGTAACACTACGACTCGCTGCGAGAGCCGCGGAGCCATTATCTCCTACTTTGGGCTGGTCACTGCTGTGCTGGTACTTGATAGGGCGCTTTGGTTTAGCGGCCGATTCGAGGGAGCTTTCGTTTTGATCGTTCTGCTCATTAGACGACAGGCTCTCACCTCCGAATTCACTGTCGCTTGGTGACGATCTAGCGTTAGACGACAACAAGAGTAGTGGCAACGAAATACTTACGCAATAAAAAACATCTTCTCGCGCGGTAGCCTGTTTGGGCGTGCTTTTGTGAGCTTCCATTTTGAGTCGACGGGCGGGGCAGGTTGCTGCGCGTCCTGGTCTTCTAGCTCTGCTGAGCTACCGGCTGGCTTATGTGGCCAACGACTAACGACCGAGACAGAAACGTTAGAAGGCGAGAATCCGCGAACAATTGAGACCGACGTTCCACTACGATGCTTTCCAGATAAGACTCCCTCGTCATCACTAGTGTCGCTCGAATCGGATCCAAAAACTGGATGATGGCTCTTCGTGGGAGCTTGAACCGCCTGTGGCACTAGCGATAGGCGCGGAGAAGAGCGAGTCCGATGTATGTTGGTGTCACTGCCAGCAGAATTTCTTGAAATGGTACTCGTAGCCTTAAGTGAGCTCCGACGTGGGGCTTGCCCGGAGGTAGTCGCCGCCGTTGATGACCTTGTCCCTGGATCAGCGGTCGATGCCTTTATGGCACCAGACAATTGTCTAGTGCTGTCACCACTAGTGCTGCGGACTAGTATATCACGATCGCCACTTTGGCTGCGCAACCGTCTGTTGCGGTCATGACTCTTCGACCGGTTATTGCGAGGGGCCGAGCCAAGCTGCAAGGTGTTGTCCGTGACAAGAGAAACAGACTTTTGACGTGACTTGCTGTTAGTCTTTGTGCCGCCATTTTTACCACCACTTTTGGCCGGATATTTGGACAGCTGTGGCACGTCGTAGGAAACAAAGTCGTCTACCCAACTAGTTTCCGGCACTGAAACAACTTGACTGAATATGGTTTGTAATTTCTCATTCGATAGAGGCTCACGACGCGAGCTGGTACTGCTCATTGACATTGTATGGTCGAGGTTACACACATTGGTGCGAGCATCCCGCTCGTGGGAAGGCTCGAGTCCCGGGACATCCAAAGGGCCCGGAACCCAAGAAGAAGCTGCTGAATGTCGGGTGGCTGAATGTAATACCTCGCGTCCATATAATCGCCATGACAGATTCTCGAGACGCCGCCCATTTGCAATTTTGTTTTTACACCGCGTAAACACACTCCACATTTCAAACAGCGCCTGCGGGTCGCTCGAGTCCATTGTGTGCTTAATTGCATTTGCACTTAGCACCAATAATGGTGGTGGGTCGTCATGTGGTGACGCTAGCGGTGGTGGTTGTGTTTGAGGCGGTGCCGGCACCGCGGTCCGCTGTTGTTCGACAACGCTGCCGAGTTCCATAAGCGAGTGATGCTGGCGATACCAACGTCAAAACAAATCTACTCCTTTCCCTCCTTTTCTTTGCCCAACGGCTAACCCACGCAAATAAAAATAATCTACTACTGTGTGTCTGTCGTAGGTATTGTCGTCGCCCCTATAAGCAGACGTTCTAGCCGCCTGGGCTCAAATGAATGTTCCTTGCTCCTGTATTCTCCAACACTCAATCTACTCTTCGAAAAGTCGATACAGCAACACCTAGAACTTGCCCCGCACGCCAGCCAAAACGACACTCCTCTCTAGATGCCTCGATGCAGAAATCGGCCAGCACGCAACCACGCGCTACTGCTTATGCTACTGAGGAGTTGGTATTTGCCTTCTTGCAGGCAACGTGCTGTGGTCTGATGCCACCGGTTTGTATATAACCCGCCAGGTTTGCGTGCCGCCGCCGTGGATGTTCGGATGTTCAATAAGGTCGACGGTGGTTTTCGGAGTATCTCTTCAAGTCAAGTGACCTTTGTCGGGAACAAACCCTTTTTCTTCGCTGCTGTCCCAGCCGTTCGCACGAGCGGCCCGACTGTGGATGGTCCTGAAGTTTTCTTTTTGATGAGATTCCAATGTACAATGATATTACGTAAATTAAATTGGACAAGTTGTATAATGAGTAAATACAGTGCCTACCCAGCGGGCAACAGCCCGACTATCAATGGGAGCAAAAGTCGCTGACGCTATTTGGAATGTAGTACAAAAGTGCATGGAGGCAGATCCAACGTTAGTTGGCCAATTGGGTCGGTTGCATTTCATGTCAAATTTCTTCTGGACTTTGTTCTCTGCGTTCTAGTAGAGTGGGCTTTGCTACTGGTTTGTGGAATCAGCTTGGACGAGAACCCAAATGCTTGACGAGGTCCCGGGTTTCGGATTTTGTAAAAACGACACTTGCAATTGTGGCCGACAAACGGAAGCTCGATGGTCGCTCAGTATAATTCCGCCAAATGTGATTAAAGCCATCCCTGTCGAATCCGCCAGAAGCGACCCGCCAAAAGTAGGGAAGAAAACTTCTAAAATATCATTTACAACCACCCACCCACGGTCACGAGCCAGATACATCTAGATCATCTACCAATGAACATTCGCCTAGCTACCCCTAGCCCGATCATAAACGTCGAACAAAACACTTGGAAACACTGGCCAATTATCAAACGGGAGGTCACTTCACATGCCAACTACACAGATTCCTACAACAAGTAGGAAGCCATTTAGTTGCCGGAGTAAAGAATTGGCGTTTGTGTTACATGGACTTTGGCGTAGCCAAGCGAATTTTCTTGGGCTCTTGGCTGAATAGTACAATGAGATGAGGCTTGCTACGAAAACGGCATATTCTGTGCTACTATTCGAACTTTCGAACCACTTGTACCCCTAAGGTACATTCGTCGGGTTAGGTTCTCGACGGGCGTCACATGATTGCAGCTATTTACACAACGCAATCCTGTGTCCAGGCGGCACGACAGGTGCGAGCTCCTCTTCACGCATTCCGCCATGGACGTGTCCGCCAAGTTAAGGGAGCGAGAAAGAAACTATTATGACGGCCATTTTGGCTCTAATTGTCTGCCGGACTCGAGTTACGCCGACATATCTTCCCTCCTGTCACGGAGTAATGTTAAGGTCGAAAAGTAAAAGGGCATCTGAACCACAGGCTTTTTTAAATCACCTGTTTGCATCACTCTCGATCACTCTCGATCACGAAATCTTGCGTGTGGCAAGTTCTTTTGAGTCGATATAGCCTCATCTCAACTCAAAATGTTGTGCTCATATCAAAATGGATTGTGTGAATATATTCCCAATCTAGCAATACCGATGCCACCTGCAATGGTCACAGGCCTGTTACTGATATAAGGTTGCTGTGGTTGATTCCCCCGCAGCAGCAAACGCACGCTATCTCACTTTATTTTTGATCATTCAATGTACGTTTAAAACAATTGTCTCTGTCCTCTTCTTGTAGTTATCGGCTCTCACGGCCTGATACCCCCCGCGTCTCGCCCCCCTCTTACTACCCCGCTCACCGCGATGGGTGACGGAGATCAACAAGAGCAAACGAAACTAAATGTGAAACGTCGACAGATATACTCTGGTGGATTACGAAATGGCGGCTTCAATGAAACCGACTTTTCTGACTGAGTCTGGCCAAGGAAGCAAAGAGACCGACTCCTGAACCACCGACAATAATACGCTATCTTGAGATTACTTGGACTAACACCAGATGGTTAGCAACGCAGGCAAAGTTGCCGGACTCGCAGTAGTAGGTATTACTGGATACTACCTGTACCAAGCGAATTTCAACACCAAAAAGGCCGAGATTCTGGCGCGGCAAGATTTTGAACGAATGACAAACGCTACAGAGCACAAGGCCGACGACATTAGTGCTCAGAAAATTGGCGCAGACATTGACAAGAGGATCCAGCAGGAGCGTGCCAATTTTGACGCCAAGGTTGAGGATGCCAAGAAGTTTGCGCGCGACTCTAGTGACAAAGTGAAACAAGAAGCAGACAAGTTTAGGCAAGACGCCAACAAGTCAATTGATTCTGCTGCTGAAAAGTCAAAGGGCGCCGTCGATTCCATCACTGGCTGGTTTTCTGGAAAGAAATGAAATCTAATTAACATTTTACTTAATCGCAGCGGTTTTGTGTCTTCTTCTATAGTATGCAGAATATATGCACAGGGGCCACATTTGGTCACATATGTGCGCGTTTAGGTAAACAAACGAGGCACGCGTAGCGCTCGATACCGCACCTCCCACCGTGGTTCACGAGCTAAATTTTCATTTTCTCAATTTCGAATTCTTTGAATACTCAAGAAAGCTAGGTATGTTCGCAGTGGGTTTATGTTTGCGAGGTACTGCTGCGTGGTTTTTGCTGTAGACGCGCACTATTGCCTTTCATGCATTCTCTAGAACAATCCCCGCTACGTGTGCTAACCCCAGAGCCGAATGGGAGTGTTTAGCGACGACGACGAGTCGTTTGTGGTGGACGAGAACGTTGCACCACGACCAAAAGCTCCAGCGCGTGGAGCTGCGATGCGTGCAAAAAGGGCCGTGGACGACTCAGTCGACTTTGACGTCGATGATGATAACGACGAGTCAGGGTCTGACTTTGAGGCTCCGCCGGCGCCCAGGCCAAAAAAGGCTCCTGCGACAAAGAAGAAGCCTCTCAAGTCCGTTGAGAATCAAATGAAGCTAGATGACCTAACAAGCTCACCTGTTGGCCAAGAACTCAGCAGCCCAGTGGGAGCTGGCACGAAAAAAGCACCTGCGAAGAAGCCCACTGGCGCGTCGGCGCAATACCAAAAGCTGACCCAGCTCGAGCACGTGCTGAAGCGGCCGGATACCTATATTGGCTCGGTTGAGATGTCTGAGCAAAAGATGTGGGTCTTTGACAGCGAAGGCGAGTGCATGCGTTACAGAGACGTCAAGATCGTTCCAGGTCTGTACAAGATATTTGACGAAATTCTTGTGAACGCTGCCGACAACAAGATTCGTGATCCCAGCATGGATGAAGTAAAGGTTGAAATTAATGTGGACACCGGTACCATATCGATTCATAACAATGGCCGGGGCATTCCTATTCAAATTCATGACAAGGAAAAGATTTACATCCCAGAACTCATTTTTGGGAACTTGCTAACTTCTTCCAACTATGATGACGACGAAAAGAAAGTCACTGGTGGCCGTAATGGTTTTGGAGCCAAGGTAAGCCTCTTGGCTAATCCCTTTCAAGTGATCAAGTCCCTAACAATAGCTGTGTAACATTTTCTCAACAAAGTTTGTCGTCGAGACGGCAGATGGTACAAAGAAGTACAAACAGGTGTGGCAAGACCATATGTCAAAGTGTTCAAAGCCGACAATCACATCTTCTAAACAAGAGTACACAAAGATAACATTCCAGCCCGACCTATCATTGTTCAAGATGGATAAATTAGACGATGATATTGTCAGTGTTCTTAAGCGCCGAGTCTATGATTTGACAGGCACAAGTCCGGGGGTTAAAGTGTCCTTGAACGGCAAACGTCTGAAGATCAAAGGCTTCAAATCTTATGTTGAAATGTTTGTCAAGGCTCTGAAGGAGCAGAACCCCAATGTTAATAGCGAAGAGGAAAATGCCAAACCAACAATTGTTCACGAGCGGATTAACGATCGATGGGACGTAGCATTTGCCGTCTCTGATGGCAACGGCTTCAATCAAGTGTCATTTGTTAACTCCATTGCCACGACGAGCGGCGGAACCCACGTAAACTA
>JAJLWU010000750.1:0-12639 GCA_030570855.1 Tardiomyces digboiensis | reverse complement strand
TGAGCGTTCCTGGGGGTCAAAGAAATGTGGTCTGGTTCGACGTCACCCCACATGAGTATTACCTTTCCAGTGAGAGTGTCGCGAATGAAATATGCTGTGGATTCATAGCTGCTAGTATTAGAGAATGACATGTACTTTGCGGGCGGTAACGACATTCTTCGTTGCTTTTCTGCGTGCGATCCATGAGAAACAGCATATGCAGCCACCTCGAGGTTTGTAGCCAGTCCGCCAGTAAACTTCTTAGGCTCGAGGCGGTTCAAAGTAATATAGCCTGCTGGCTGAATGCCTTCATTTGTTAAATTAGGCCAAATGAGCCCGTTGAAAACATGATGTGCCAGTGTGTCAATACAATCTGCCATGCCTGCAAGGATCTTTGGCTTAGTTTCGCTAAAGGCGGCTGAATTGAGGACGAAGCCCCATATATGATCCAGGT
Source organism: Tardiomyces digboiensis (assembly GCA_030570855.1). Taxonomy (NCBI): domain Eukaryota; kingdom Fungi; phylum Ascomycota; class Dipodascomycetes; order Dipodascales; family Trichomonascaceae; genus Tardiomyces; species Tardiomyces digboiensis. The sequence goes on along the minus strand of JAJLWU010000750.1, from coordinate 12,206 downwards.
GCTCATGTGTAACACATATGCTAGCAAGAAACTCTCGAACGACATACCAGGCTTGGGCTCTTATATCAGATTGAGATGGAAGCACCTGGCTTGGAAATATTTCTTCACCTTCTGACTTGCTTTGGGAATTTAGCACATCTTCCACACCTGACACCATTGTGCCGCCATCGACAGCTAGCATGCACCGAGCCCCCCATGGTGTTTGAGAAGATTTTACCAAGTATGCACTGTTATGTCTATCTACCGGCCCTCCTGAGCATCCCTAGTGTTAGTATGTTCCTGGCGGCAGGGAGATCGCTCACCAAAATGGGTGTCCAAAACAGCTACCAGGTGGGTGAATCGAGTGCAAGCAATCAAGTCAACGCCTTTAATACTATCACGTATCAGAGACGATTACAACGCTTGGTCAATGATCCCCGATCACAGATCTACTACCCCTCTGCTGACCCCAGCACATCGAAGCACGGCCAATCACTGTCTCTAAACTGGCCATCTTTGTTGATTGTGGAGCCATGACACTAGGTGCCATCTCACTCTTCTGAGTTATAATAGTTGGAGCCCGGAGCTCGCTCCTACGCTGCCTCGGTCGCGCCAGTCACGTTCACCCAAAATCGCAAGTTGAGTAAATCGACTAGAACTCCCCGCAACTAAACTCGGTTTCTCATTTCCACTTACCAATACGACGACAAGGAAGGCCGGATCCGATGAATTGTTCGATGACAACACTGCGACGTCTATCCCTTGCCTGTTGTGGTTTTAGCAAGTCCAGCAACCCTGTTCTGTCAACGGGGTCGCGGCGCCGTGTTGAAAGCCTAACAGATCGAACAAAAAAAAAATAAAAAAGAAACGCCGGCGTTGGGATTGCAGACCTATCAATGTTCAGACGACGGTATAAATCACTGTGGTGGTGGGTACAAGCCCCCGGCTGTCGGTGTGATGCTGCAGGGAGATAAATGACTTATAAGGTTTCTGGCGGCGGGGTTGGTGTTCTAGTAGTCAGACATGCAGTTATCCGCATCGCGGACCCCTGCCCTTGTCGGCCCCGTTTTTGTGGTTATAACAGGGTAACGCAACGGTGTTCGGCGCATGGCACCTTCCATTCGTCCCAGGTACCTATCAACCAGTAGTTACCAAGGAAGGCTTTACAATTCGTTGAGCATAATGTCAAAGACGGATCTAAATGACCCAATCTTGGCAAATGCGTGTCAAAATGAAGGTCAGTACCGATGAGAATCATCCGATTCTAAATTTTCTGGGCAAAACCTTAACTGACAGTGGACTGATCTAACGAATTCTTCATTATAGGCTGACATCATATTTTGTGATATGGATGTGTCTATGGCCGACGGTTTAGAATTGTAAACTTCTTTAACTACACTGTTAGTCTGAACATCATCAGCATATAGCACTTCGATCGGCATTGGAACCCTAATAACTGCGTCGCCTTCCATGCATGAACACAATGTTACGGCCCAGGGTTTTCTTTTTTTCCTTTGTGTAGTCATTGAAACCCATTAAGCAAATAGGGTTTCGATTGACTGTCGTTGGATACCGTCTGAGGGCCGCTCTTTGGGAAACACAGCGCCGGTCCGCCACCAATTCCGACGCGGTACGTGACACAAAGTCATATAAACGCAGATGGCACCACGGTCGTCTCCACTCCGCCATTATTAAAAGGCGGGAACCCCCCTACAAGCCCATACTTGGCAGTAACCGCTCGTTGTCCGCGCGTTTTTGACGCGCAGATTTTAGAGAGGGGGCAGTTGGTGACGCACTCGCGCACAAACGGACACACAAATATCCGAGAGTACCTGCGATAAGCGAGACTGCCCAACAAGCCATACGGTGCTCTATTGCGTTGCGGTTCCTGGGCTCTCTCTTGCTAAAACAACATCTTGTATAACGCTTTCGCTGGATTCACTATATAGTAGTAGGGCGACTCCTGTCAACAGAAAACACTTGACTATGCCTGCGCCTCACTTTCTCTTCTATACAATAGTCGTCACTCCTTCTGGTTGCCATAGCCACGAATGCCGGCAGCAAACCGCCAGTTCATATTTTCGCATCGCACATCCTTGTCAAAACGAATGCCGTCCCGTGTAATTGTCGCAACGGTGTACTTGTCAAGACTTCGTGCATCGCGATAAAAGAGGACCTTCATACATTCGTCAATGATCGCTCGAGCTTGCTCCTCTGTTACTTGCTTCTCATCACCTTCCTTGTCAACTACCTTGCGGAGAAGTGGAATTGCCAGGTATGAGCCAAAGCCAGTAGCAAGAGCTGGCGCCGTGTAAGTCACACCTAGAAGATCTGCGTATGACAAGAATGGCTCATTCTTGTCATCAAACCCGGCAACGAGAGTCGCATTCCACAGGGGGTCCATCTTTGATCGCCTATTATAAAATGTCCTTGAAAGATATGAGAAAATATGAGGCGCCCGTAACGATTGCCCATCATTGTCATAATTCTCATCAATTCTGCCGTTAACCACTGCCCCAATTCCTCATCAACAAGTGCCCGGCCCTAACTTACTCTAAGTCGTCTAAGAAACGTGCCAGGTACTGTAGATCGGATATGTCACCGCCAATGCCGACAACCGTTTCTTTCCCCACTTGAAACAGACGCTCCTGGTCGTCGAATCTTGCCAACGATCCGTAGGAAGCTGAATGTTAGCATTATGCGTAACGTATGGCCCTCTATTGTTGAATTGGCCAAGTTTCGCGACCGCTTGGTCAGTGTCACACGTCAAGCGCGCCCTTTAGTACAAAATGGAGTTACACTGTTTATCACGTACCCAGGTTATCGGCAGCCAGTATCACACCGTCCTTGAACTTGATCCCAAGAACACTTGTACCAGTTATAATTGGCTGTTGTGTGTGGCCCGTCGGGATCTTATTCGCTGCATCATGAATCTTTTGGTCATAAGGACCATAGATATCGTCTCGCGGACGACCCCACTTGACTTGGTGATGCTCCATGTTTGATTAATTTTCGGGTTAGTTGCTGGAGTCGCCACTGGTGAAAGTAAACCTAGACTAGTTGCCCAGGGTCGGGTAACCCCATTCAAGGACAATGAAGTCACGTGATTCTAACGGAGACTCGTGTTGTAGGACTTAGGATACCCGAGCAGCGTTCTCGATATTGATAGTTTTGTTGCCAAAGGAGAACATGTTATTCGCTTCTTTACTAGCTCTTATTACACACCACCACGCGTCAATATATAAAGAACTGGTACCGGTCCAGAGCACACTGCATTGTCCAACACTTCTATAGATTCAAAGATGGCGATTGTTCGCTGGAAACATGGGTCGTAAATTCACACCTTCATAACATAGATCGTTCAGAAGACGTATGCAGCACCGCCTGCGTTTATGTTCTCAATCTCTGCTTCTGTGAGTTCGGCATATTGAAACCTCTTGGGAAGCTCGGATCTCGAAGCAAACCCCACATCCGACGAACTATTTCGTGAAACGCTTCCCTTTCCCCCCAGAGGACCATGTGTCTGCGAGTTCTGGCGGTACTGAGCAAATGACAAGGGTAGCGATTCTTGTGGGGACTGAGGGTGAATCCGTGGTGTATGGTCGACAGCTGGAGTTAGGAACTAGAGACTTCACATCAGACTCGTTGGACATTCACAATTCCAACGTAGCTTACGCGCTCGAGTAACGTATACTCGGTGCTCCTCAACGTCAATACAGTGTCGAATGCGCTAACTAATAAGCCTAAGTTCACAATACCAAGATCGCATACAGAGGCAAATTGATCAATTCTCGACAACGCAACAGAATCAAAAAATTCCCCACCAACTCTGCCCAATTCAAAAGGCTTGATGCTTAAATTCCGCAATCATTGCCACGGTCCGGCCATTGCAATGAAACCGTCTTGTGGACCAACTTCTACCCGGCGCTACGCTGCACGTCTCGATAACCGAGACGCCGTTAACTCCTTCGTAGCTGCCTGCAATCTGCCGACTGGAGTGGGAACCAGCCATCAGTGAATGGATGTGCTTACCCTTTGGAGGAGCTCGCTTGCCGAGAAACTTGATCAGTGGAGTGCGGAAAACAGTGCGAGTGACACGCATTGTTATGAAAATATGTGTGCTAAAGCTTCCCTCGCTGAATATTCCTTGACGGTCCTTTCGTGATAGGGCGCATGCTGCGATTTTATTGGCAACTACAAGAGATAGCTACCACAGCCGTGCGTGGTTGAAATAACGTGATTTGTCGGAGTTTATCGGGCGAGTCATGAAGGATGTAGCCGAAGAAATCCGGCACGCAAAGGACGTAGAGGGCCAAACGCAAAAAAAGATGCAGTGAACTATTTACAGTATGTACAATAATACTATTCAACAATTGTGGCGTGATGTCGCTTACCACGGAACCCGAAAAGACGCTGGTTAAATTGATAGACTTCAGATGGATTCAAGTCATTAAGCTCCCACTTGGTTGATAGAAAGACATTCTTGGTTGGCTCCATGAGAACATCAAGTTCCTCGCCAAATTTACTGTGTAGCCAGTTCCAGTCACGCATTGAGTCCGCTTCATGGAACCCAGTCACAAATACGGCACACTTTGACTCAAGTAGACCAGGAATCGACTTCTCCCACTGATCCATAGCTTCCGGGGCACCGAGACCAGGGTGAAATAAGAAGAAGCAGTCCAAGTACGGATCATACGGGAAAAAGTCTTGTGCTTCGTTGAGGACATGGAAGTAGTCGGTGTAGTACACCATGGACATCTGCTGATCTATTCGCTGTACAATGCGCTTTTGTGATGACACATATAGCCGCTTTTCGCGGTCATAATAACTCTCCGGGCCAATAAAAACCAACTCGAACTTGGTGTATGGCAGAAGGAATGACAGTTGTTTCCAGGCGTGCCACGGGAGTTGAGATTCGGCACGGGCGCCAAGTATAAAGAATCTCATAGGTCTATCCTGCCAAGTCTTCGTGCGATCCTTTGGAAAAAGAGTATATCTCAGAGCTGCCAAAGACTTTAGTCCTTCCAAAGTAATCGGACCTCGTGGCTTTAGTGAATATGGTGAATATTCATGGATGATGCCACCCATGGTAATTGGATACGAGAGCATTTTGGTCGCCGCCGCCATGTGAAACTCAGAGTCCATAGAGAAAAAGTCTCGTGTGTAGAAAAAAGTGTCCCAGTTCAAAAAGTTTATAACTGCTTCCTCCTGCTGGGCACCGGGAAAGTCGAACTCGGGGAATTCGCGTCCTGACCGCAGATCATGCTCGTAGCAGTTTGCTTCACGCAGAATCCGGCCAATGCTGTGCTCGTGATATCTCTTGTCAGCCTTCCACGCCGCTTCATCGTGATGTGTAGGAATCCCAGAAATAGGGCACACATAGTTGATATTTTTGCCAGTGACTGGGCATTTTCCACGAGCCCGGATAAATGCAGCGCGAGCTCGAATATCCTGCGAAGGTGACGTATCCCAAACATGGAAACGGTTTTCCATTGTCGGCCACCACTCGGGCTGCGGAGGGTCGAAGCCAAGTGACGTCCTCACAGCGTTGAAAACACGGCTTCCAATACCAGCCTTTTTACTTGCCATGGTCGTTGACGACAGGTGTCTCAGTGCCTGTCCCATAGCAGCAGACGCTGCTTTTGCCGGCGCTCTACCGCGCATTGGTCTCTTAACAGTTTGATGTAGCACAGAGTTTCCCTGCGGGAAACTATGTATAAGCTGGTGGAAATTTCAGCGGTGTACTTGACATGCACCATGGGTCAAAATAATATTACGAGTGATGATCTTGGGACAGATGTGGTTACATACTTGTTGGACATGCATCCATGTCACCACGCAGTAAGAAGCGCCAGCCAGACAATTTGAACAACACCGGCGAGTTAGAAGCTCTTTCACACTCTCCTGCAATGTTGGGCGAAAGCTCTACCACCTTGCGCATTAATATTGCGTGCCCAGAGAACTTGAACTTAGGTTCCAGCAAGGTATTTGTCGTGGGAACTAGCTGGACTGTGCAAGACCTGAAGCAGGTAGTGGTGACACGCCTCTCAGGCGAAGTGGACAAACCCCTGATACCGGCACTCAGTTCTACTGTACTTATTTATTGTGGTCGCATACTGCACGACTCGGCTATTATTGGTGAGGTCCTTGGCAGCACAACAGCAAAAGATGCCGGTGGGGTAGCCGCAACTTTCCATTTGCTTCTAAGAAACCGAGATGCCTCTATGACTTCCGATGCAGGCGCTGCGTCATCAAGCTCTTCACGCTCTTTGCTTCCATCTCTGGCTTCGCGAGCTCGACCCTCGGCACCAGAGATAGGACCTCCCACACTTGAGCTCCCTCAACAAGATGACATGGAGGTAACTAGAGCTCTCACATTGGTGGCAGACCATAATGCAACTGATAGAGATATTCGTCCTCGAAATTTGCATCCACTGCGCGATGATAGTGCGTCGGTTGATGGTTTCAGACGTATTCCTACCGGTCAAGCAAGCAGCCAGGGCGACTTGGAACTTGTGCTGGGCGATGGTACCGCAGTAATCGATTCTGGCAAATTTATGGTGATTGACTGCTCAACAGATGTTGCCTCTGACGATTCGGAACTAGCTCTGGCATTGGCTCCGGACATGTATGACAAAGTAAAGAGTTTGTTAAGTGGCCGCGACTGCTCGGTGGAGGTGTGGACGGATGATCGTGATCTTGCTGCATCTGATGGTCATACGCATGGGCCATTACAGATAGCCGATGGTCCTAGACCTAGTGGTATAGTACTGCAGAGGGACTTGCCGAGACTCGTACGGGGTTTTGTTAACAACCTGCAAGATGCAGCTCCATTCCAAGACTTTTTACGTTGGAACTATCGCATTGTTATTACTGTCTTTAAGGTGTTTGTGTTCCTGGAAATATTCGGCATGGGGATCAATGGCACTATGTTTTTCTGGCTTTTACCCGTTCTCTCGATTGCGGCCTATTTGTGGCAGGCAGGCCATGTTGAGCGTTACATGCGGGAGCTTACGCGCCACTACGGTAATTTAGCCCTGGACCTTCCGCATGTACTCCCAGAGCAGCCTGTAGGAGACATAGAGGGCCTTGTCCGCGCTGATTTGCAAGAAGGGACACGAGCAGACGATCTACATATTCTCCGAAATGTGCAGGCGACCCAGAATGGGGGTCACTATGGCTTCACGTCCACCATGATGATGTTCGTTGGATCTTTTGTTCCTTCTCTATATGCTAACTGGGTTCGCGAAGATCACCAAAGACGCGAACGGCATCTTAATGCATACAGGTCCGCTAGACGTCGCCTTGAACAAGCGGCTGGGGACCAGGATCCTGTCGAGCGTACTGAGGGTAATGCCAACGACGCTGCTGCTGCATAAAACGTTTCTTCGTTGTCTACATCTAATTGCATCATGCGCGTGGAAATCGCGCTTCCCCGAATCTAAATACCGAAAATAGCTATGCAAAAATAGGTCAATAACTCCTACCGCCACTGTGACAGTGTCAAGAAAGTATACGATTCGTCCAGCTCTTTGAAACATTTGTTTTTTTGAGTTTTGTCGTATTCAGCCGCGTATATGATAACGGATCACCACAAGGCGACTTTGCGTTCAATGTGTACCGTACACTAACGATGCCTCTCCGGGCGCCGATCAAGTTTGGAATATTTACAGTGACTGAACAAGTGTTTTATCAGTCGCAGTTGTCTTATGGACTTGTGAACTTGAAACCAATTCTACCTGGCCATGTTATGGTGTGTCCTATTAGATGCGTGCCTCGACTGTCGGGACTAACCAACGACGAAATGCTGGATTTTTATCAGACAGTTCACAAAGTATCCCAAGCAATTGAAAAATACTACAAGGCTGACGCCCTTAATATAACTATTCAAGACGGTGCATCTGCTGGGCAGTCAGTCCCGCATCTTCACTGCCATATTATTCCAAGGAGACTCAATGATCTTCCCAATGTGGACGATATCTACAAGCTGCTCGATGGCAAGGAAGGAGACTTGGAATACGTTTTTCAAACTATTAAGCAGAATAGGTCACACGAGTCGTTGGGAGTCGACTCTGATCAACGACCTCCGCGATCGGTCGAGGACATGGCGGACGAGGCAACTAGGCTTGAAGAATACATGAAGGGCGGAACAAAATAGACAAGTCGTCCTATTTACCTAGAAATTTGCAACTTCTTGCGTCGCCGTTACTCTGTAGATGGTATTCATTTCTAACGCGAACTCAGGAATAGCTCTGCACATTCATCCGGGCAAAACACATCATATTACGTACGTCATTCGGAGCAGGGTTGTAGTCCCCAAGCAAAGAAATTATCGCCAATTGATTTGAGTGAATTATTTACAAAGCATTGAATCGAACGTATGTCGTAAAATCATCAATGCTTGGACTCGCGCTGCTCGGCACGGAGACGACCAAAATGCTGAGCTCGGAATTCGTCCCGCTTTCTCTCACCGCCCCAACTTTTCTTACCCCGCTTGTACTCGCGGACCGGCAATCCTTGTCTAAACTTCTCCCGCTGAGAAATTATATATCTTCGTAGGCGAGTGTCAATACCCTTCTCTTTCATGTACTCGGAGCTTGCCGTCATAAAGTGTTCCCAGCTTTCAAAGTGATCAGTTGTTTCCGAGGCATCCCGTCCAATCTTTTTCATGAACGTTTGCACGTCCGGTATCTCTGCTGTCGGCGGAACAATCTGAGCTACTGGTTTGAGAGTATGGGCTCCTCGTAAGCCAATAGCAGCAAATCCTGCCACATTATCAAGGGCAAGTTGCCTTTGAGTTAACAGGACACGCTGGCGCACAGCGCTAAGCATCGTTCAGTTTTGTCAAAAGTCTTTGTGCCCTAGGCAAAGTTCTCCCTAGTAGTCGTCGTTAGCGTGCTTCAGCCGTGCCACCCTAGCCTTTAATGCAACATAGTGGCGCGATTGGTGCATACATGACTTCAGATTTTAGTTCGCCATTGGCGTTGCACTTCAACTACAAACTAGCAATCTTGGGCGATTTCAGTGATCTGCTTTAAGGGTGTTTGCTAAGCAAATATTCGGAAAATCACACATGTCCTAGTCGATATTGAATAAAACACTTCTCATGTCCAAGTTGCGAACAAACCATTTAGCATGCCAGCCAGCTAAAGTCACCAAAACAACAAAAGAAGTCACTAGTAAGATTCAGCTTGTGTATAAGACTCGCAATGAGTCAACCTTGAGGTAGTCTCAACAGCGCTCGATGAGAGATTGGGTGTGTGAGAGCCACCGACGCTGGCACTAAAAAATGATTCGACCCAGGATCGAACTGGGGACGTTCTGCGTGTTAAGCAGATGCCATAACCAACTAGACCATCGAACCAACTTGTGATCTGCAACGCATTCGCCTGAACCAGAGGCACAGCCGTGTCCAATAATCCTAACGACAACTTATGTTAACTAATTGATCGTAACTCACTGTGTCCAACCTCTGCCAGGCACATCATGTACCCTAGCTGATTAGACTCCAATATTTGCTGGAGAGAGAAGTCAGTGGTGGGAATGTGTTGATGTAAACGAAGGAACCAGCATGGTCTAGTGGTGATTAGTTTGCCGTATGGCTGACGTCAGCTCAAGATGAAACAAAAGTCACCCAATAGGTTGCGCCCTTCTATTATTTCCTTAATAACGAAATACATCATTGGAAAGCAACGTTAGCAGCGTGTATGGTCGGAGCTTTTTGTCAGGGACAATCAGGGTCCCGCTGGTACGGCAATAGCAGCAGATCATTAAGTTGCATATCTGGGCATCATCATCAATCACATTGCAACTCCGGCCGATCTACCCCGCCTCAGAATTGCAGGTAGTGACGCGGATCGTAACCTCCTCGTGATCGTTGAAAATTTTCTGCCAAAGTTGGTTATGGCGATCTTGTGTCCCGTCAATTAATTTTGAGGATGAAGCGAGTTCGTATATCTCTAATTCGAGTTCCGCTAAGGCGGCGACTTCAAATGCTCGTGATCGCCATGCACGTTCACTGTATTCCGATATCTCTCTCACTCTTTATGTTATGCTGTACATTTCCGCCTTGCTGGCCATTAATCATTGCATATCTTGTAAGTCATTTGACTCGAATTTGGTTGATTTCACAAAACATGTGAACGGGTCCCTACGAGCTGTTATTCAGCAATTGCCTCGGAGGGATTGAGTTTCTGGATATACTGAGACGATCTTTTCTTAGACAACATAGTGTCGCACCCCTTGTGTTGTTCTATTTTCCTTGAGCGAAGTCGTTTCCTGGGCCGCGAGCTACGCAAGAGAATCTAACTGTAGATTTTCATGATCCGTGATGAGCGGTCTGAAAATGGAGCACCGTTGTCTGCATTCTGTTATTGGTTTAGATCTCGACGAATATGGAGACATTTTGCAAATTACTTTCCGGTAACTCTGCACAAGACTCAAGATCTCGATCCCTGCTTTGTACGGCTCTCCACAGATATCCACCCTTTGTACAAGAAGCCCGTATGGAAGAGGCTCTTGTTTTTCTGGTACTATATTCTGGTTTATCGATACATGCCATTGGCGGAATCCAAACCAACTGGGAAAAGATACATTTTTGGTTACCACCCCCATGGCATTATTGGAATGGGTGCCTTTGGATCAGTTGTTTCCGAGGGCGCGAAATGGTCGCAAATGTTTCCTGGAATACCCGTCAGACTGCTTACATTGTCGAACAATTTTGTGGTTCCGTTTTACAGGGAATACCTGCTTTCTCTCGGACTGGCTTCTGTATCCAAATTTTCCTGCAAAAACCTTCTGCGTTCCAACCAACCAATTTGCATTGTTATTGGTGGTGCACAGGAGAGCTTGTACGCTCGGCCAGGTGTTATGGACCTAGTTCTCCTCAAGCGGTACGGGTTTGTGAAGCTTGCCCTTGAAACGGGAAATACTAGCCTGGTACCTATAGTGGCGTTTGGGGAAAATGACATTTATCAGCAGGCCACAAACGATCACGATTCTCTTGTGTTTCGCTTTCAGCAGCTAATAAAGAAGCTTCTTGGTTTCACCGTTCCTTTTTTCCATGCTCGAGGCGTCTTCAATTACGATGTGGGGTTAATCCCTTATCGACGGCCAATAAATGTGGTTGTCGGGCGAGAGATACCAATTCCGCATATCGAGAGTCCGTCCAAAGAAGAGATTCGCAAATATCATAATTTATACGTCGACGAATTAAGGAGGGTATTTGAAGAGAACAAGGCTAAGTATTTTACTAATTATTCAGAAAATGGTTGCAATGTCGAAAACTTCAAGTTGAATTTTGTTGAATAGAACATTTATCCCCTGCTATTCTCCACAAGTTACGCGGGCTCTGTGCAATTGATATTAATGTTGGTGTTTGGTTGCCTTTATTGGCATAATTTTGTCGCTGACAGCGACAACATTGACAAAATTGACTGCAGAATTGGCAGCTAAAATACGAGTGACATATATTATCGCCTATATACCGAATTCTAGTCTTCTTCGTCGGAGCTGTCAACTTCTTCATCCTCCTCTCCGTTGTCGTCATCTTCCTCCTCAACATCTTCATCAGATACTTCGTCCTCTTCCACGACGGCCCTTCGCACGACCACTTGGTAGCCCCTTGCTTCCAGAACCTGCCGGAGCTCATCTACCATCGAAGGATGGCAGGCAGCAAAAGCCATAGAGTGGTTGGGATCAAAAATGGGAAGGATATACTTCTTCAGAGCGGCAACAACATCTTCCACGGTGACCTTTGAAATCGCATAGATATAGCGTTTGCTGTAATGAGGACCAAGACCGCGAATTACGCCGTCAAAGTATTTAATCAGGACAAACTCTGTCATGCTCGCCTGCGCAGCAACTACGGCGTTGACACAAGAAGACTTGGCTCCTTGCAAGTCTCTATGGCTGATTATTGTTTCTCCAGATATAACATCCTCTACCGTCTTCAGCGCAGCGACAATTGCCTCTCCAGAATTGGAACCCCTGTAAACATCAAATTGTATGATTCCGGGTTCCAAGTGTGGTGTCACGTAGGAACCATATGCGAGTCCTGCTCCTCGAATAGACCGCCAGAATGGGCCCTCGACCGCTTGAAGATATGACGCCGCAACAGATAGCGCAGCAAAGTCATCAGCAAGGTAATCACTAGGGCCGTTTGCCAGCAGTGCCAGGTACGACGACTCTGTGGCAGCCACGGGTGTGATTTCTGCGTGTAAAGAAGG
>JAJLWU010000749.1:0-12877 GCA_030570855.1 Tardiomyces digboiensis | reverse complement strand
TAGTAGACCGGGTTGCCACTATCAGGGAGGTATTGATTAAGGATCGCATCAGTGAGTCTTGTCCGGTATCGCAGCGCCAACGATCCCTGAAGGTACTGAAGCATCGAGTTGGTAAAGGTTGCTGGGATCGCCACAACCATCCACCACACAATGCCCAGCAGAAACTCGCGGCCTTTACCCTTTACAAGATAAGACACTAGCCTTCCGTCCAGCGTCGCCACATACAACGACAGTAGTGTTCGCAAAACTAGGAACCCGGTGTGAGTGCACAGCAACCAAAACTCCTTGCACCGGATGCCGCCGGGCATGATTATTTTCAAGAGTCTCAGCAGCCTTTGTAGAAAAACGCCATCGACCGCAACCTTGCGTACTTCAGTATCTCGAGGCTTGTCTCCCTGTTGTCTCCTTACGGCACTCTTTTGGTCAGCTATCGCGCTGGCTATTCGGTGCGCCAAGCTCAGGGCCAAAACCACGTATATACCACGCGTTACCGTCTTGCGGTGGCGCCCGTAGCCCTCAATGGCGGAGCTCACTACTTTTGATGGAGCAGCAGCCATTAATCTAGTGTTTGGTTATTGGCCGTCGTGGCCCTGCGGCTAGTCTCTAGTTGAAGCGTTTTTTGTGTGCGTGTCTCCGCATTCAAAGTCATAGATATGCCGAGGTAAGGACCTAACCCGCCAGTGCTTCACCCCGCATAATGATGCGCATAATGCACTTGGTGCCACTACAACGAGAAAAAAAAAAAATCAAGACAACAAGAATCTGATTGGCAAGCTACAGCTTGGATTTGCTAATATAGTTGACCTGTGCCTTTCCATCAGGACCGCGACGGACACCGAGCTCAAGCAGCTTGGAGAACGCATCGGCAAAATCCTTGAAAAACAAGTCTTTGTCGTTTGCGTATTTTTCAACCCACACCTTGAATTTGGGATCAACAATAAGTGAATAGTCAGCAGGAAGCATCATGAGCTCCTTATCCGGGTCATAGAACTGGTCAAGGCCAGCAGGTGACTTGCCCAGCGTCCATTCCTCGTTAAGTAACAACTTGAAGTATGTATTTGAGAACCGCGTTGGCGACGGCACCCACGGACCATCAAACCCAGACCGGTCCGCATGCGTTCGGCCAAGGTTGTGGGCTCCAGCTAGAGCAACAATCTCCTGGTCATTAAATCCCATGCGGTAAAAGATGTCTCGGAGGTGATCCTGGCCCTTTGCACCGTCAGGAAGACGGCCGTTTGGTGGGACGTTGGATTCATCAACGTAGTCAATTCTGCCAGGCTTCCAGTTGATATGGGGCCCACCCATGTACTCGACGGCAACGGCACCAGCAAATGTCCACAAATCTGCATAAGTAATCCACGGAAACTGCTGCTTAATGGGCTCCAGGAACCGCCGAGCATTCTCTAGACCGTTGTTGGCCTCGTCCTTTGCCTCCATCTCGTATCTCATGGTAGCACCGTTGGATCCACCCGTGCCAGTCTTGGCATCATAAGTTCCGCTGGCATGCCACGCCAGTCGAACCAGTACTGGGCCAATGGACCCGTCATCGTAGCCCTCGCGTGGGATGATGGCTTCAATCGCCTTTTTTACCGCGTTGTAATCGCCTTCAGCCATATCTACCAGGTCTTCACTGCGTCTGTTTACTCTAGTTTCACTCTATTGTTAACAAATGTTCTAATCAAGCGGTCTGGAGCAAAAATGCGCTGTCGCGCAATTATTGCTCCGGACACACCTTCCCCCGACTCTTATGCAATACACCAAGAGGAAAACCCCCAATAATTCACTGCTATGCTTCAACTTACAAAAGGCAACAGATAGTCGTAAGACGTGACAGTTGTACTATCGTGGCGTCGGCTGTTTTTCCATAAGAGTCGCAATTTGTATCCAGTCCCCACACATCTAAGGTTAGGGTATAATACCGTTTTTAGTTCTCTCGGCGATTCGTGCCCGGAACAAAATGCCGAGGTGCTTTTGTGGGCTCTGCCGCGTGGAGCGTCATCGGCAAGAAAATTGAGTTCCAGCGCCGGTGCTGGCGGCGCCGCAGCAACGATTGCTAACCGTCGAGTTGGGTGTCGATTAGCTAAGACGAACCAATGGGAAAACACCATTTGAATAAGAACTCTTTGCAAATGACGGCTTGTGGTTGGCCGCGGCAGTCTCGGTCAAAGAGTTGGAGGTCATGCAAAGTTCATGCGATGCATGTCTGCTCCCATAGAATTGGTGCAATTAGTTGAATAATAAAATAAGTGAATTTATAGAAGGAAAAAAATAAAAAAAAATAAAAGTAGAAAGAGAAGAGGAAAACAAGCAGATGGATGGAGTCGTGGCACACCGTCACTGCTGTCTGGCATTGTTCCATCGCCTGCGAGCACGCTCAGCTACTTCTGGACAAACCCTCTCAACAGCGCGAATTCCAATATCCACAACACGCATCTGAAGACGCGTGGTCTGTCTTTCTTGAAGGTACGTCTCTACAGCCCAGAAGAACAGCGAAGCAAGGGTTGGAGTCCGACCAGTCCTTTCGTAAAAGAACGAGGCAAGATTCTCGTGGATCCATTGTTCGTTTTTGGAGAAATATACGAACCTAGGACTCTGCGGGGTGTTGTCAATAAAAACCACGCTGTCGTAGTCACAAATCGCGCACAGCTTTATTCCTGTTTCGGTGCACAGTTGGTTAGCTTCCTTGACTAAGTTGACGGCTGCGCCTGTCAAAGAAGACAGTTTATACGACGTCAACGGGGTTCCACAACGATGTTTAGCTCCTGGAAATCGGTGGGGCTTGAAATCTTCCCAATGCAAGGTACCGGGCTTTCGAACAACAACAGCCATTATGTTTTCCACTCCGTTGCTCAAATTGCGATAGACGAGGAGGTCGTGGGGTCTCGATGTGCTGTATTCACGGACTTCGAATTGACACTCGATGACTTTTCCGAGAAACGCAAGACCCAGAGAAATGACCTTGTCTGATAGCAACTTGCTTACGTCTCTGGCAGTCTTGAGTTTGCCGCCAGATTCAACCTCGTCAAAGAACACGTCACTCTTGTTGAGTCGCTTCCCCTTGTAGTCCATGAGAGTAATTTGGCCGAGCCTCTTTGGAACTTGCGTGAACAAAACGGTATCGTAATTGATCCCCACACTGACTGCACCGTCAGTGACTGCTTGCTCAAACATAGATTCCTGTAGATCCATTTTTAAACCTAGGTGTGTGGGCTCATTTGCTGGTTAAATCGGCAAACTTTTATAGCTGAGCGTTCCAGGTAGGGTCCTGCCAGGAATCCGTCAAGTGCATGCATGTACCCGGTACCCGATAATTGGCGCCCCATTGATGATTCTCACTCAAACTATTCAATGCCTGTAAATCCCAGAGAGTATAAAATATGGTTTACTTGTTAGGATAAACCGCATCTTGACTCAGGAGACCTCCAAAATAGCTACAAAGAAAGCTGCCATAAACGCGCTAAATAAGCCGTCCCCCGCATGCAATGATCTGCGTGATGTGCCGCCGCAAGTTTCAAAAAACGTACGCCGTGAGCCTCAAACGAATCCTCATTGAGGCAGGGATAGATTAAAGAGCGTAATTCAAGTTTGGAGAACCAACACGAAATACAATACGTGATTCTCCAATTCCTGAATATATCTATCAACCACCTACGGAAAGATACTGTGGGGGCTCTACAGCTATAGTCTTGGATATAAAATAAGACGATAAATTTCTCGCTCCTAAACCTGCACACAATCTAGCGGCGACCAATGCCTTGACATTCGTCTGCTTGACCCTTTCTCCCAATTCAGAAGGTACATTCCCATACTCCAGAAGAAGAAACTAAAGACTGAAGTCTTTTCTGCTTGAGTGGCAGTAGCATCGTCAAAGAAATGATCGAGGTTTTCCGCGATCCAGCCTTCATCCCGCGAAAAATATGCAAACTTTGGCGCGTCGTGGTGTGTGTAGTCAATACAGACAGCGCTGTCGTAACCGAAGATTAGAGATATAGTCGTTCCTGTTTCTGTGGCGTACTGCTTAGAGCGGCGTACCAGGTCCACGGCGGTACCTGCCAAATTTTCAGCAACGTCATAGAACAATAATGGCGTCCCATTCTCATAGGGGAGGCCGGGAAATCCGTCAGGCTTGAAGTCATTCCACTGTAGCGTTCCTCGTTGTGCAACTTGAAAGTTCACCGCAGTTCCAAAATGCGTCGGTGCCCCACTGCACCCACCCCAATAGTGAGTGAGAAGATAGTAAGGTGACGCGGTTGGATCCCCCATGACGCCAAAATCACTGTCTAGCACGCCAGCAAGGAAGGTGCCCAGCCGAACAAAGACCTCCCCTATCACGAATCTCAACACGTCGTCAGTGTTTGTCAAGCGACTGCCTTTTGAAATCTCATCCAAGCCAATAAACTCCAAGTTGGAAGCGCATCCATGACAGTCGGAGGTGTTTGTTTTCATCGTATCCCAGATGATCCACAGTATATTGAGCATGCTAGACGACGAGTTATGAGTGAACATTCCGTCGGCATGGCTGCCACCAGAATGTTGCTCACCGGCCATATTGGACGCACAGACTCTTTTAATGAGAACTCGTCTGTGTGTCGTTTTATATCTACCTTTGGGCAGGGACAGTTTCTAATCTCGTGTGCGTTAGTCTAAACTGCGCACAACCTCAGGGTGCTTTTGCATGCGTTTTGCCTGCTAATAATAATTGGCGATAGCCTCATTGTCACCACATCTGTTCGTGATACTTTGCATGACGATATCGAAATGAAAAGCTGACCTACTATTTGAACTCCTGGTGGGCAAGTGTTGCCCGCACAGACGTTCCTGGCGTTTATCTTGCCTGGTAATGGCTTATTTCATGCATGCAGAGTGTAACTTAGTTCCGGCCCTCGCTGACTAGCTGTTTCAAGAGCACAGCTCGTGCTTGTAACAGTTATCAAAAATTAGGTCAAACTCTGGTCCTATCCTCAGGATCCGTCCGTGCATCATGGCCATTCCAAAAATAAAAATAGTGAAAGCAATTTGACGCGTTTATTTCGCGAGTTGTAGGGAACCAATTCCCCATTTCACTGCCAGGTGTGCCACAAAACTAGTCGATGCAGCGCTGCCCGCGTCACATGTGGGGTAGTCTTTGACTGCGCCGATGATCTATGCTGGTTGGGGTTCCAACGTGCAAACGATGCCACAAACGAAGCAACGACCTGGAAATTGCCATGGCTAACTCTTGGTAGTATTATAAGCACGACATTTGGTGTCCGTCGTCAAGCTGTGCAACAAATTGAGTAAACAGCTGCGATGTAAACTTCTCCTGAACTTCTCCTGATAACTAGCATGGGTCGCCATACCTGTGCTGTATGTGTAAAGCGGCCACAAGCAGCACCTTTGGCCCTACTCGTGTTATTTGTGTTATTTCTTGCTGCTGATATTCCAATCTACTCCCACAACTGCTAAACTGCGGCATGGGCTGTGCATATATTGCATATATATTCGCATTTTACTGCGTCGCCTGGCTGATGAACATATAAACAGATATGCCAGTGAGGTACAACTGAAGGAGGTCTAGTGATATTGTCATGGTAAGGTCATGTACAAATTACGACCTCATGGCGACGTTAACAGCAGGCACTTCCCAATCTGCGCCGAATCTTTGCCTCCTTTAGAACAGAAGAGGAGGAACGCGAGTATTCTCGCTCAGCAGTACGTGGCATGGTCAAATAATATAAGACTCCTACTCATGCCAGTTTTTCAACCTGATTGGCTTCTTGGGTTCTTGTGTGGTTTTCAGCCTCATTGCTCAAAAGTTGTCTGGTTCCTCTAAACTCGTCGAACATGTTGCGTCTAGGTCTTGAGACTAGGCGTGGACTATGGAAGCAAACTTATCAATGTGCGTCGGTTACGACCCGCCCAATTAGCGTTCGGCTGCTTTCTCGGAATGATCCAATGGCTGATGAGCTTCCGGAAGACGATGTAACTCCATACCCGCTCATGTTAAAACGTGCAACACCGTTCGAGAAGTTTAAGCCAAAGGGCTATCTGTCGGTCACGGATTTGGTTATCAAGTATTGTGAGCTAATGAAGTTGTACGAAATGTGGAGCGGGGTCCCAAGAGAAATATCAAAAGCAATGCGCGCAGGCGATGTTGTGCATCAGGAGTTGGAAGCCACGGCTCTACAAGACCTACCGTCTCTATTAGTTGCCGCGCATGAGCAAGCTCTACCTCTTGTAGTAACAAAAGAAGAGGAATGGGCTGTCAAGCTGTTTGGTATGATCTCTAAACTAATCGCGCTCAGAAGCGGCCATTCGGTTAGAGAGTTTTACGTTTTCGGAAAATTGAACAGCCATATCGTGACAGGATTCATAGATGAGCTTCGACTCGAAAATAAAGTGTTGACGATCGTCGATACTAAGACCCGCCAAAAATGGGGCCTACCGAGACAGGAACAGATGCTGTCTGCGTTTCATCAAGTTCTGATTTATCACCGGCTCTTTGCCTTGCTGGCTAAACGCAGCACCGATGTGGCGAAATGCTTAGAAGAGCTGGGGTTAGATGTTGACATCTCGTTGCGTGAGGACCTAGGCAGTTTATTGGGTACCGAATGTGACAATGCTGTCAATATGATAATGAATGAACCTGTTCGACCATTTGAAACAGAATACAATTTGCGCTACTTTGCCGAGAGTCTTCAAACTGTATTGTCAGGTATAGGCTATGAGCTGTCAGACAAGCTTTGGGTGGAGTACCTGAGCTCGTCTGAGGGTACAAGTGGCCAGCTAATTGCCCACGTGGAGTACGACTATGATGAAGCAGTTGTTGACGAAGTTCTTGACTTTAGCTTTGACTTTTGGGATGGCAAGAGGCATCCACTTGGAGTCGACGCAACCGATATCTTCAAGTGCACCAAATGTCCCTTTAATTCTAGGTGTCAGTGGCGAGAGCTTGCCCAAAATTACGCTTTGTCAACGTACAATAGATCTTGACATTAGCATGTGCGGAAGGACCATATCATATAACAACTAATGGGCGTTTGCTCGGGACTATAATACATAAAATCGGGCGGTAGATTCGTGGACGGGTAGATTTGCGTCAAAACAGCAGCGACAATTGTTTTTGGGCATTGATGGTGAAATTTGCTCGTTGTAGTTTCTCAAAGTTGCAAGGTATATCACGGCTGAAGGTTCCTGTTGAAATGTTCTGATTTGTACAAGTAGAACTTTGCCATCTCGTATGCAGTCCAGCTGATTGCTGTCGAAGGCATATTCGCCACCACCCGCGGACGAAGACCACGCATAAAGCCCACTAGCCCGTTAGATGCGTAAATATACTTTGCGGCAGACCAGAACGAATTGAGATTGCGAACTTCGAGGGACGGGTTAGTACCCTTTGTCTGAAGTAATGTTTTGATCACGTCAAGCGGGGTTGTAACTGCAGCTGCCGACGCTCCAGCAAGGCCGCCCGACACACAGTGGACCAGTGGGTCATGAACCCGGTCAGGGTTGAGGAGTTTGGAAGCAGTTTCATAGACGGTGAAATTAACAGCCGTAAATGGGACATTCATCATCAGCGTAGTAGGGTACGACACGTAGAATGCTACAAAGCCTTCGTTTTTGTAGATGGACCCCATACACGAGAAAACACTCTTGTAGCGGGCACCCTGCAGCTGCATGCGCTGCTTTATAACATCAAACGGGTTCATTAGAGCGTCACTAGAAATAGTCGCGCAAGCACCTGCCAGTGACGTGACAAACGGATGGTGGTGCTTGTCATTACCTCCTAGCGAGTTTTTCACTGCTTCGTAGACGGCGAAATATACAGCATGGGCGGGGCCCGCTCCCACAATCATCGATGTCATACCACGCCACAGCGACGTGGCGCCCTCGGCAGCTGAAATGCTCGAAATTGACGACATGATTCCTTTATAGACGTTGGCCGTTCCTGCCACCTGCATGCGTGTCTGTTTGTTAGCCAGTTATGGGACCCAGATAAGGCATAGGATTGGAGTATTAGACTTATCAACGCATAGCAGAGCGGTGACGTAGTCAGATAACCTCTCCAGCTCACCGTTGTCTTACCTTGATAGCATCGACTGGGTACATCACAGTGTGCTCCTGTAGTTAGTATTTGGTGAAGTTGCTTATGGTTGCCGCGTTAATAGGTCACATGCAAATTATGCTGGATATTTTGTTACCAAGTGGCAAATCTCAATCACAGACGCCAAAGACAGCTCGGCCTGCGACGTGTGCTCACAGGAATTTCATGTAGTGACGCGGAGCTGGCCAACGGCTAGGCAAATGTTACCAAACTTACCATAATACCAGCACATGCGCCAGCAGCCAAGTTGGCGGCTAAAGATGTATTTTCAGGCAACGATTCGTAGTCGTCATCGAGCGCCGGTAAAGCTTCCAAGTGTGCGGGCGTATGTGTGTGTGGCTTTGAGCCACCAATTCCAGGCGTAGAAGCCGACATTGAAGAGGTTGATGTGTGGATGAGATTTTCAACAACAGCTCCCGGATCACTCAAGGACTTTTGGTCATTATGGGGGACAGCGACGTTAGGCATCGAAAACAAGTGTCTGGCAGAGTAAAATTCGACAGACCGCTCCAGTAACTATATACAGCTCCACCCTCAAAACCCCGGCAAGTCCGCTTCTTCTAGTTGAGTTTTCAAGAGGACTCCAAATTCTGTGAGTCTAGGCTCAAATGCCCGATACCGAGGATGCCGTTCCTTGATATACTACGACATACTGAAGTTTACGCATACTCGCTCGGACCCGGCCGATGACTAACATGGCCGCCGTCAGCCAGCAACCTAACAGAGATACATTTCGAGTGAACCGCGAAAAAATTTGAAATATCCTAAATACTTTTAAATATCGTCTCTCATGGGGATACAGTTTTGCTGAGCCCTGGTGGAGGAGCGATATCGGACGTGCGGTGCCTTTTTCGGCTCCAATCTGATTTCTTGACGCCGATCTGCGTCCTGCCGGGGACTGTACATGAAGCTGCATTGCCGTGCACCGGGCCGAATCCGTGGCCCACATGCTATTACCGAAAAGCTCTGGTGCGATCGCTTAAATTTGTTTCTACAGGGGTAGTAGTGAGTACTTAGCCGAGCTGTATAGGCTCGTGTCTGGAAATCCGCCTCCGCCTCCCCCTCCCATGAGAAGCCGTTGTCTCCGTGAAACCGACAAGTCCGTAAGTGTGAGACAGTAAAGTGCATTGAATAAATAACGTCGTAGACATTGAGTAAGGATCCATCAAATATGGGTACTCTTTACTGAACCCCTCGTATCTTTGGAATCCACCCAGAGTTCCCAAGACTTGATCCCATGTAGCACCTAGGTCGGCTTTAATGCAAATATCATAAAACCAAAGACGGAGAAGTAACAATCTGCCAAGAGTACGATTCTACAGTCGTAGTGTCACCACGTGGAAGGACATTCTGGATCTTCTGTATCGGCTGCAGCCATCGGTGCTAGTGTCAGAGGATCTCGACCAGCGGAGCCCCCACCTGACGAACCAGCAGAGCCAGTACCATCCATTTGATTGTCTGTATCTGACACGGCATCAAAGGACGCCGAATGGTACAGAATACTAGCCGCGAACCGGTTCAGCGGCCAGAGCCTCGCTATTTCCCTAGATCGCCTTTGCGAGCCCTCATTGTTCGGGAGAGCGACCGGCGGCGCAATTGGCGGCTCCATTGTATCGGCCAAGGGGCTCGTAAAATGAACTTGTGGTCTTTGACCGGGCGGTCGTTGTCGCTCTGCAAACTGCTGTGATATCACGCGGGGAAAACTCGAATAAACGTCGTCACCTAATCCCCCTCGTCGCCTCATTGGCCATCGCCGGTGTGTCACGGCACCAGCACCTCCTCGAGCTTCTCCTGCTCCACTCCCAACAGCAACAGCGGCAGTGTCCTCGTCCTCTGGCCCGCTTGCTCTATCAGTGTTCCAAATCCTTGCTTCCGCGCTCGCAGCTGCTGCCGCTGCCGCTGCTGCACTGCTTGGACTTCCACCTGTTCGAAATTGTGAACCGGGAGGTCCTGGAGACCCACTGCGACGCTGCCGGCTTCGACGCTGGTGTATCGCGTTACGCCTGTGCAAGGCAGTACTACCACCGCCCACTGGTCCACCTTCCGTACCGGCAGCGCCACTCCCACTCATAAAGAACCACTCAAATGGATCCTCGTTAGCCCGCAGTCCCCACCTATTACTATCATGGTGGTCTAGACGCGGTAGTCTTCTTGAATACGGTGCCTCTGACAATATTCTCTTGCGATGTGGTGCCGGCGATTTCTCGCGGGGTCGCCATATTGGAATCCCCATATCTGCGTCCTTTTGCTCTGTCTGTCTGCTCTAAAATCGGTAGATATTTCCCACTTGAATAAATTGGGGAGGCCTGCGTTGTCCAGTCAAAATACTCAGCAGGCGCACTGGCGCAGTCGCGGAACTGATACCTCTCGCGCCGTTATCCCTCGTAGTTCGACGGTAGCCGTTAGTACCTCGACTTTGTTCGTTTCTGTGTTAATCGGTCTTTGTTCATGCGTCAGCGTGTGGTGCTGCGGTGCCTGCTGGACAACCATGATAGGTTGCAGTTGCTGGAACAACCGAAGGCGTAAAAATGGTGTTTGGATATGCATCGTTTTGAGGGCGGTTCACAAAACAATCATTCTAGTTGGTGACACTCCTTTAGATAGCCTATGTGGCATATTCTGTATGGGAAGTTTATCATATTATAGACCTCTTAAATCAAATTCGTTCAAATTCTGACGCAGTATCAAGATTATACAGATCATACATTATAAGAGCCCTAGAGAATCCTGGCGGGCATGATTTCCTCTAGATCTTCCCCATGCAGAAATCACTACCGTATCTATTGCTGTTCTACACAAATAATATACAATGGACTGCTGCAATGCTGTGCTTGGCCCCGAGGTGCTGTTTACACCCATACTCAGACACCAGCTCCGGGGCCGGCAGGATGCGGCTGACCTCACAAGACATCTCTCGCGACCTATGCAGACCAAAATGCTATTTGTTCGCGTGACCTGGTTTCGTGTGGACTGCTTACCACTCAGAGAGGGCAGTGATTTTTTACTGTTGCGCGCTCTTGACGGGCGTGGACGGAAAATTTTTGGTGCTATTGGCACCGCCGAAAGGCGTACTCGGCGCGTCTGTCAAGCGCGTGACGCGTCTTATCGACTACTTTCACAGTAAGAGTTCTTCGTAGGCACTCCTCATTGTTTACTATTAGTCGTGACAGTATGCTAGATTTATCCAGTGCTTCTCTTGGTTCAATTCTGTTTTTATTCGTTTCCTTGATCTCGGTTAAGTTGGCGAACACCAGCAGCCAAGTGCTAACTACAGATGTCCAGACTGCTGCCACTCTCGTATTGCGGTGGCGACCAAGATGATGAGCTGCCATACAATACCGACATTTCGCTTTCTCAGACCAGAAAACGTGAGCACATGTCGTCAGAATCCTTATATGACGGGTCCAAGCGATTTCACGAGTTCACAGAAGACCAGGACCCAGATTCCAAATTCGGGTTCTCGGTTATTCCCAGCTCGCCACCCTTGTACCCACCATCTTCTCCGCTACGCTTTGGTCAATCAGGCATAAGCCACTTGGATGATGAGGACGACGAATTATTCTCTACTCAAACTGATATGCCCCCAGAAGACGTGGCGCGTCACAAGATTCGAGCCGCTATCGACAGTGGCGATGAAAAAGTTGTTCTGCAGTCCATGAACCTGGAGCGCATTCCCAGCGAAATCGGAGACCTCAAGGATCAGGTTGTTGTGCGCGACAATGAGTGCTACGAGGCAAACAATATGCTTCATTTTGCCTGCAATCGAATTGTCGAGCTCCCTCAGCGGTTGTTTGAGGTCTCAAACATTACAGTGCTCTCACTTCGCAACAACTATCTGACTGAGATACCCCCGGCAATACGGAACATGACTCGCCTCAGGGAGCTACACCTCGCAGGTAATCAACTTTGCTGGCTCCCGGTAGAAATTCTGGAGCTAAAGGCACTCGAAATCCTGTCGGTGTATCCGAATCCCTTCGAGACATTGCCAAGTCATATACCACCGTCAGCTACGCCCCCAGCTTCTCAGGTGCCTTGCATTAATGCGATGCCAACGCGCTTTGCGGTCAAAGACTGCGTGTCTTCAAGATATATACCCAGCACGAATATCGGGGGCCCGCCTTCTCTCACCGAGCTATGCCTAGGCGTCATTGCTGAAAACGTCTATACTCGCCGTGATCTAGCTAGCTGGGGTCTACCAAGAGTCATTCATGACAATATCACAATGGCTCTCGAGAATCGCTCAAAGAGATATCAGTGCGGAGTGTGTAACCGCCCTATTGCCATTCCCTATGGTCATTCATTGGAGTGGTGGGATAATGTCAAGGGAAACCAGGAAGTGGTCCTAAAACGACTCTTTTGTTCGCCAAACTGCCACCGAAGCTGGCAATTAAATGTAGATGGTTAGTAAGGTATTCTGGCATACATTCCGCATACGTATTCATGCAAATGTTGCGAGTATTGTTCTCGCTATACAGAAAGGCTCCACGAATTTGTCATAAAACCACATGTTACATCGCACATCTTTTAAAGTGTGTCATATATTTCAAACGAGTATTTTCAATGTTGTCTCGGGTGTTCCAAGGGAAGGGTGCTTCCAGCAGTCAGGATGTTTGTGCCTATAATTGGTCACATAGGCGTTGCTAGGGGGACTTCTTTGGGACAGAAATTGTAGTGTTGAGCACAGACTGTCACGGCTCCAAGAAACGGGTGGGAGACAGAGTGCCAGAAGGCCGGAAAATACTTGCGGTGCTCAGGCAGAGGATCGCGAGCAGCACGGGAACTTGGAAACTTAGT
>JAJLWU010000748.1:0-12902 GCA_030570855.1 Tardiomyces digboiensis | reverse complement strand
GGCATTGGTTTCCTTCGGGATCCTCGTCGACTTAATGTAGCCATTACCCGCGCAAAGTTTGGCCTGGTGCTTCTTGGTAATCCACGAGTGCTTTCACGGAACTTTTTGTGGTCGAATCTTTTGAACCATTTCCGATCAAAGGGCGTTCTTGTCGAAGGACCCCTCAATAATCTCCGCCGTTCGCAGATTCCACTATCCAAGCCGCGTATGCCGTTCCGAAGTGACGCCCGTAACGATCTCAACGGGCTCGATCCGTTCCAAGTCCCTCACCCGACTCAAGGTGACGCGCTTAGCCTGCCTGGAGTTGCTGGTGCGGATTTCACCAGCATAGGCGGCGAGCCGTTTGACCCACGTCTAGCCGACTTTGGGTTTGGCCCAATTGGAGGTCCTGCTCGTCGAGTTACGCGTGATTACCGTAAAGACGCTCGTGTTGCTGGCCTTGGTGAAACAGCCGATCCGTTTGGTGGATTTGGCCTAGCTGGAGATGCCCTTTCGGGTCCGGGCATGCCACTAATGTTTGGGGACGCAAATGAAGTGCGCTCGTGGGCTGCATCCAAGCAACAGGGCAGCGCGGTAAATGGTGCGAGTGAGGCTGACAGGATGCTGGGTAATTCAATGGCAGACCGCATGGCACAGCTTCTTCAGGACATTGAGAGAGATTCTTCTTTTATTGATGATGAGATTGGCGATCTTTCGACCTCGTTTGCTAACAAGGCTGGCATTTTCTAATCGATACAGTACAAAGGGCTGAAAGGTTTTTTGTTATTATTTGCTTTGGCCATTATGCTTGACAGTGGATTCAGAGCTTAGTCGGATGCTACTCCTTCATAGATGGACTCCTTCATAGGTAGTAGTAGCGACTACTTTTCTGGGAGCTGGGTTTCTTCTAGACCAGATGCCAAAAAGGAACGACCATTCACAAACTACTGCATATGCTAGTGTGAGCAGCTGATGGCCGTCTGCTGCACACATGTGTTGCACTAGATGTTGTTGTGTACCTATAAATATGCTGGAATGTATCTTCATTGGTTTTCACGATTGGGACGGCACACGTGGCACCCCCGGATAGCGGATTAATTCACGTGTGAACCGGCAACAACCCCTGCCCAAGCGTTGCAGAGCTTTTCCGAGGCATTCTGTATACACTAGACGTGTATGTGTTGACGACTTTGTTGGCGATTACATCTATATCAGCTAACGACTCGTCAGTTTCGTATCGGTATCGTGCTAAATCAGTTGATCAACTGATCCGATCTTGCTCTCTCTCTGTCTTGCTTGCGCGATACATGCCGATGACGATGACGGATCACGGAACAGAGCCCTGGTCGTGCTGTATATGGTTAAAACGAGTGGAGCAAGCTTTCAGCTTTCCATAACAACTACAATGAGGGAGCGCGCATGCGTCGACGACCGTGCGGCGTAACGGCTTTTTCAGACGATGTGAAGCACTGCCATGATAGCATTTTGATTGGTTATCGGTAGCGTAATTTCGAAGCAAATGCGCTCTGGTTACTCCAACGGGCAAGCAAGATATTGAGGGACAATACCAGATGAGCCCGGCAAGTTAAACAGTATGTTAGGTCGCATCTTGCCGACCCTTTGTCAGGCAGCACCTCCAAGCTGAATTTTGGCTTTGGCAAAATGGGTCTAGGAGAATACCGCGAGTCCCGAGTCCCCCAAAGAGGGACTTGCGCTAGATTTGCTATTGCCACGCCAAGCCGGCGCAAAATACCCTTTATGGAGGAGGATTGCACCCCATGACGTGATAGAACCCCATGCACAAAGAGCAAGAGCACATAAAGAAGTAAGGACAGTTTTGGTGCCGTGCCGTGCCGGGCGCAGGGCGTGGTTCTGTGCAATTTGACATGGATCGCCGATCTTTCATGACAGGACCGAGGCAATAGAAGTCGACTAATGAGACATGGTGGCAGTCAACGGCTGGCATGTAATATCAAGCCTCACAGCGGTAGTATGACAACGCCCTCCGGCTACTTGTCTACCAGAAACGAGTGTAGGACTTGTCCAACTGGTAGATGTCGGCAGGACGTCCTAGACATGCACGTGAGTCGTTGATTCAAACCCGGGCGTCCAACTAGATTTGTTTGTCGTTGTGCGGCATCCAAGGGCGGGTTTCTTTATTCAGTCTTTATTCAGCAACGTAGACTGTTAACGACAACAATGGTATAGTATCCTTGCTTGTCCATGCATAATTTCAATGCAGTACTGTACCCGGACACGCTACGCCGGATGGCCAGGTGTCGCCAGCCAACCAACCGGCCCAGCAGAGATCCCATAGTTCAAGTACCCGTCGTTGTTCGTGGCGATCGGTGGGCACGCCTCTACGCCAAGAGTGCTACGCGGTCCTCATCGGTGTTCGCCCCCGTTAGGTAATCTCCCAACGGTTTTCCAAACGGTCCGTGCCGCGAATGTGGGGCGACGATGATGCTATGGAAAAATAATTTTAATAGGTTAACATAGCTAGAAACAGTTTTGTGCCTCGGGACTGTCTGTGTACAGAATGTGTGGAGCGGCTGCGCCGGCGCTACAGCCCTGCACGCCAAACAATATTAGGGGGTCCTGTCGACACCAACCACAACCACGACCTATAACAACCACTACAGACGCGCAACATCTGCTGAGTGGAGGTTGAAAACTTGTACATTTTCTGTTGCAGAATAGTTGCAGGCTGGCAAACCACAGTCATTTTTGTCAAAAACAACTTCCGGCAAGCCCTCTGTGACAAATACTAAGAAAGACGTGACGCCCGGAGTCTGCGCTGTGACCTTTGGCTTTAATTCCTTGGGGCCAGGTGAGTTGGATTTGTTGTTTGTCGCCTTGCTAAAGCAGCGGCTATGGCAACCGCCCGCCAAGGACGTTCAACGAGCTTGAGCCACAAGGGCCCAGTAACCTCCGACGCCTCGAGCAGTGGTGGCGCAAGTAAGCCCGCCAGCAACAACCGTGCCCGGTCAAAAACCGGAGCCACCACTCCGACGAAACTGGGAATGTTACGGAGCAGTTTGTCAGTGCAGAATGTGAGAGGGGCTTTGGGGTCAGGCAGCGGTGCATCGTCCGACTCAGACTCGTCCTCGCCACTGGCGCCCCCGAAAAGAGGCACGTCGTTGCTACATCTATGGCAGTCACTCGAGCCACAGCTTGTTTCGATCATGGCGTCTGAATCCCTGTTCACAAAAGATATTCCTGCTCACCCGGAGCTCCAGTGGATTTCATCAAAGGACAAACATTGGGATGCCGGAGACGCAAGACTCGGACCAGATGGTTCCTTGACCCTGTCAAACGCGCGCGGAAATTTGAAGATAAAGGATATAAGACACGCCCGGACGGTAGGGAATCCACAGAAAAAGTATATCGAGCTGATCATACAGCCGGCACAAGACGGCTATACGCACCTAATCCTTGCAGCTCCAACGGAAGCTTCATTTCTACTGTGGCTCGGTGGTTTATTGCTGTGGACAAGCATGCGCCCACCGGGCCTCGCTCGCAAGACTTACATCCCGCCCATCACCACCCCCTCCTCCAGAGATGACCTCTTAGTCTGCCAATTCCAGGTCTACTTTCCTCACGTGCGACTCAAACCTTTGCGTAAGGCCAGTGGCTCCAGCAAGGGAGCAGCTCCTTACGAGGACAGATGGCAACAGGTGGTTGGGGTTCTTGAGCAGGACGGCACATTGCAACTTGCTAGAGCTACCGATGGCACTGTATTATTGTCGTTGGACATGAAAACTATTTTGTCATCGCGCGTGAGGGCTATTGACGAGTCATTATTCGAGCACTCGCGAGTGATTTACGTGAAAGCGACTGGGTCCAGCAGCGCGTTGAAAGAGCCACCGCGTCAATTTGCTCCTAGCAGTAGTGGTTCGGGTAGTGGAACCACTACACCACCAGGCGATGGCTCCCCGACAGCAAATATGCTCAACGGTATCACAGAAGACTTGTCGTTTTATGCTCGCTTTACCACCGATGTTGATTATGACGATTGGCTTGCATCTTTGAGGGGATTCACACGGCACCGCATATTTGCCCCAATTACTCGAAAGCTCGACCAGTCGTTGCGTATTACCCGCCGTGTTAGCATACGAATTCTCGAGGCAAAGTTCGACTTGAAAAATATGTCCGAGGCACTCGAGGATCCGCCCACATTTTATGGTGCTTATGTGGAGGTTTACTTTGAGGGAAACATTTGGGCTCGTACATTTGTGCATGCTAATGAGGAACCGCCATTTTGGCGTGAAGATTTTGTGTTTGACAACTTCCCAGTTGCCGTTCCCACTGTCACGTTAATGCTAAAGAGGAGACTGTCGACACGTGTTAGCCCCCTAACAGACGAAGTGTTGGGATCGGTCACAATTAGTGACAAGCAGCTGCATGAAGCAATCGACGTTGAGAAATGGCTTCCAGTTGAGCTTAATACAGAGCTCCAGCAGGCGGGTATCGTGGCGTCCATGTGTGTCCGCATCGGTTATGAAGAAGTGCCCGTACTGGCAGCTTCACATTATGAAGGTCTGAGAGATATTGTCCTCAATCACCCAGGACGTCATGAACTAACCGTGCAAATATCCGACGCCACTGGGGACATTGTTCATCTGAGTGACATATGTCTCAAGATTTACCAGACTGAAGGCAAAGTTACGGATTGGATTTCGTCGCTAATTGAACATGAAATTAAAAACGTCTCTGCCGCTCTCGATGAGCTAGAATCGGGCGGTAATGCTAGCCAAGCTCGACGCCATGTCGACAATACTTTATTCCGGGGAAACTCATTGCTGACAAAGTCCTTGGAGCGCTACATGAGACTGGTTGGTTTCCCCTATCTGGATTCCGTTATAGGGTTGTTTGCACGAAAGGTAGTGGAAAACCAAGCGTTCCTTGAAATCGATCCATCACGTCTTAGTCAAAAATTTCCTGATGAAGAGGAGCGCAACAGGATCATGAAGGAGAATCAAGCCAAGCTTGCTCAGTACACAAACTTTTTGTGGTCGTTAATTAAGAACTCCTCGGACTCGATGCCCATTTCGTTTAAGCTAGTGTTCCGAAAGTTCAGCAGGGAGCTCGAACAGCGCCTTCCAGACAGCGAGCAGATTGTTTCCAATACAGTTTCGGGTTTTCTGTTTTTACGCTTCTTTTGTCCAGCGTTGCTCAACCCAAAGCTTTTTGGGCTGATTCGCGCCCACCCCACTGGAAACATCCAGCGATCTCTCACTCTGGTTGCCAAGCTGTTACAGGGATTTGCGAATGGGGTTCGATTTGGTCTCAAGGAACCTTGGATGATTCCAATGAACGACTTCATAGACAGCCACGAAGGTGAACTAAGCGACTTCTACAGGTTTATCACACTAGTGGATGTGGACGAGTCAGCTGCTGTGCCTGGCTCACCGGACCGTGTCGCCAAGGAAGATGCAGTTCCTTCACTCATGGGATACAATTTGAGCAACCCTTTTTTGATTGACAAGTACGAAAACTATGCTCGACTCGTGGCCTTATGGATGACACACAAGTCAAAAACGTCCGGCAGTGACCAGTCTGGCGGCGACACCTCTGCTCTAGAAACGGCTACAGAGGGCCTTTCCTTGAGTGATTCGAAGGAAACCGTCAAAGGTAAAGGCTACTATAGTTCAGCCCTTGACGCGTTCTCTGCTGAATGTGACCGGTTTGTGGCAGTGCTACAGTCAGTACGAGACAAGCTGGAGCAAGGCGAAAATGTTGGTGATTTCGATCGCTCCGAGTTGATTAAGGCAAGCCCTCTGAAGCTTGTTTCTGCTACTGGCCAAGTCTGTCTTGCAAGTACCCAACTTTTGACCGGGACTTCGTCTCGCTCTTCCTCGGCTCAGACGGACCAATCTAACCCCAACAGTGTCTTTCAGTCGTCCGCATCACTCGTCTGCGCTAGTAATGGTAGTGGTTCATCTTCGTCTGAGTCGGTCGCAGACTCGGGCACCAAGCTCGGCAGACGTGAGTCGCGCTCTCAGCGAAAGAACAAGTGGGGCAGGATCTCCACCATCCGAAAGATCATGTAACGACTTTATTAATATGCATTTAAAGAATTACATTGGGCTGTCCCAGAAACAAATTTGTCGTCATAATCATTAACATTATTATTTTTCGTAGTATACAAAAAGACGTGAAACGAGTATACTCGCTGTTATGCACAAATGTCTTGCAAAGTAGAAGAACCGCTTGGAAGAAAGTCATCACCAACCGCGTGCATGGTAGTTAAAATCTAGATTAGAGTCATCAAGATCTTCTTTCCATGTGTTGATATCGTTGGCAACATTGCGAACGTTGCCGTTTGCGGCATGCTCGCCAAATGAAGTTACGGCAGGCAAGCCGGTAGTGGTCATACTACGCCGAAGAGTCGGGTTTCGCGACAAATTAGCAGAGCTGCCGTCAGCGATAGACGATGCCATGCTAAGTGACGGTGGCTGAGGGGGACGAGCAACAGCTTGCTGTCGCTCCCACAAAAGGTTGCGACGTACACTTTCTGATAGTTCAGTTGCCAGCATATTGCGGCGCGTCGTACGAGGTGAAAAGGCAGCGGCTGCCAGCGGCATGTGCGTCGCAACAGTAGCATCCGTGTAACCCTCGGATGGCTTTATACCATCCTCTGAGGATCCTGCAGTATCAGTCGAGTTGGCGCGCCGCCGCTCTTGTTGTTGCTGTTGAAGAAGCTTAGGGTTATTAAGGAAGAGCGAAGAAAGCAGCGAAGGTTTTGTCAGAGGTTTTTTGGGTATTCCATCGTCGCGAGCAAAGAACATTTCGTCGTCAAACGGCGTGTCACTTTCGTCATCAACGCTATCCCAAGCGGAATCGTTGTCGCCGTCATCATAATCTTCAAAGTCGTCGTTGTCGTCATCGCTACCGTCGCTACCGTCGACAACAGCCACATCTCCAGGCTCATGCTCCTTCCTCAACTTGGCACTCAATACTGAGAATTTTGTCGATGTGGAACTTGTAACACTACGACTCGCGGCGGGAGCCGCGGAACCATTATCTCCAATTTTGGGCTGGTCACTACTGCTGTGATTGCGGTGCTGGTGCTTGATAGGGCGCTTTGGTTTAGCGGCCGACTCGAGAGAGCCTTCATTTTGATCGTTCTGCTCATTAGATGACAGGCTCTCACCTCCGAATTCACTGTCGCTTGGCGACGATCTAACGTTAGCCGACAACAAGAGTAGTGGTAACGAGGGTATACTTACGCAATAAAAAACATCTTCTCGCGTGGTAGCCTGTTGGGGCGTGCTTTTGTGAGCTTCCATTTTGAGTCCACTGGCGGGGCAGCTTGCTGTGGGTCCTGGTCTTCCAGCTCTACTGAGCTACCGGCTGGCTTATGTGGCCAACGACTAACGACCGAGACAGAAACGTTAGAAGGTGAGAATCCGCGAACAATTGAAACTGATGTTCCACTACGATGCTTTCCAGATAAGACCCCCTCGTCATCACTAGTGTCACTTGAATCGGACCCAAAAACTGGATGATGGCTCTTCGCCGGAGCTTGAACTGCTTGTGGCACTAGCGACAGGCGCGGAGAAGAGCGAGTCCGATGTATGTTGGTGTCACTGCCAGCAGAATTTCTTTGAATGGCACTCGTAGCCTTAAGTGAGCTCCGACGTGGGGCTTGCCCGGACGTAGTTGCCGCCGTTAATGATGTTGTCGCTGGTTCAGCGGCCGATGCCTTGACGGCACCAGACAATCGTCTAGTGTTATCACCACTAGTGCTGCGGACTAGTTTATCACGATCGCCACTTTGGTTGCGCAACCGTCTATTGCGGTCATGACTCTTTGACCGGTTATTGCGAGGGGCCGAGCCAAGCTGCAAGATGTTGTCCGTGACAAGAGAAACAGACTTTTGACGTGACTTGCTGTTAGTCTTTGTGCCACCATTGTTACCACCACCACCACCTTTGGCCGGATATTTGGACAGAGGTTGCATGTCGGAGGAAACAAAGTCGTCTACCCAACTAGTGTCCGGCACTGAAACGACTTGACTGAATATCGTTTGTAATTTCTCATTCGACAGAGGCTCACGACGCGAGCTGGTACTGCTCATTGACATTGTATGGTCGAGGTTGGACACAGTGGTGCGAGAATCCCGCTCATGGGAAGGCTCGAGTCCCGGGACGTCCAAAGGGCCCGGAACACAAGAAGGAGCTGCCGAGCGTCGGGTGGCTGAATGTAATACCTCGCGTCCATATAATCGCCATGACAGATTCTCGAGACGCCGCCCATTTGCGATTTTGTTTTTACACCGCGTAAACACATGCCACATTTCAAAGAGCGCCTGCGGGTCGCTCGAGTCCATCGTGTGCTTAATTGCATTTGGACTTAGCACCAATAATGGTGGTGGGTCGTCATGTGGTGGCGCTAGCGGTGGTGGTTGTGTTTGAGGCGCTGCCGGCACCGCAGTCCGCTGTTGTTCGACAACGCTGCCAAGTTCCATAAGTGAATGATGATGACGATACCAACGTCAAACGAATCTACTCCTTTCCCTCCTTTTTTTTCGCCCAACGGCAAACCCACGCAAATAAAATAATCTACTACTGTGTGTCTGTCGTAGGTATTGTCGTCGTCGCCCCTGTAAGCCGACGTTCTAGCCGCTTGGGCTCAAATGGATGTTCCTTTTAGTTTCTTGCTCCTGTTCTCTCCAACACTCAAACTACTCTTGGAAAAGTCGATACAACAACACCTAGAACTTGGCTCGCACGCCAGCCAAATCAACACTCCTCTCTAGATGCCTCGACGCAGAAATCGGCCAGCACGCAACCACGCGCTACTGCTTATGCTACTGAGGAGCCGGTATTTGCGTTCTTGCGGCAATTTGCTGTGGTCTGATGCCACCAGTTTGTATAGAACCCGCCGAGTGTGCGTGCCGCCGGCGTGGATGTTCCGAAGTTCAATAAGGTCGACGGTGGTTTTCGGAGTATCTCTTAAAGTCAAGTGACCTTTGTCGGGAACAAACCCTTTTTCTTCGCAGCTGTCCCAGCCGTTCACAGAAGCGGCCCCACCTGGATGGCCCTGGAGTTTTCTTTTAATGAGATTCCAATGTACAATGATATTACGTGAAATAAATTGGACAAGTTGTGTAATGAGTAATACGGTGCCTACCCAGCCGGGGACATCCCGACCATCAATGGGAGCAAAAGTCGCTGACGCTAGTTGGAATGTAGGACCAAAGTGCATGGAGGCAGATCCAACGTTAGTTGGCCAATTGGGTCGGTTGCATTACATGTCAAATTTCTTTTGGACTTTGTTCACTTAGCAGCCTTATTCATTGCGTTCTAGTAGAGTGGACTTTGATACTGGTTTGCGGAGTCAGCTTGGACGAGAACAAAAATGCTGTGACGGAAGTCTCGGGTTTCGGATTTTGTAAAAACGACACTTGCATTTGTGACCGACAAACAGAAGTTGGACGGTCGCCCAGTATAATCCCGCCAAATGTGATTAAAGCCAACCCCGCCGAATCCGCCACAACAACCGCCAAAATCTGCCAGAAGCGGGTTTGCGGCGGCGAGAATCTCCGACCTGCGGGCCACCCGCCAAAAGTAGGGAAAAGGACTTTTAAAATATCATTTACAATCATCCAACCACGGTTGCGGGCCAGATACATCTAGACCATCTACCAATGAGCATCCGCCCAGCTACTGACTCTGCCTGGACCCCCGCACCGCCCCGCGCATGCCCGCTATGGGCCAGCTACCCGATCATAAACCTCGAACAAAACACTTGGAAACACTGTCCAATTATCGAGCAGGTGGCCACTTCACTGCTAACTACACGTAGAGTCCTACAACAACTAGGAAGTCATTAGTTGCTGGAGCAAATCATTTTTAGCGTTTGTGTTGGTTGGATGGACTTTGGCGCGGCAGCCAAACGACTTTTCTCGGGCCCTTGCCAACAGCCGCTGGACAATACAATGAGATGTGGCTTGCTACAGAATGGCATGTTCCATGCTACTATTGGAACCTTGAACCACTTGTACACTAAAGTTCGATACATTTGTCGGGTTAGGTTCTCGATGGACGTCACATGATTGTAGCTATTTACACAACGCAATCCTGTGTCAAGGCGGCACGACACTTGCGAGCTACTCTTCACGCATTCCGCCATGGACTTGTCCACCACGTTAAGAGGGCGAGAAGGAACTTGAGAGAAAAAAAATATTTGCGTACCGCTTTGGTTCTAATTGCCTGTCGCACTCGAGTTAGGCCGACATATCTTCCCTCCTTTCTGTCAGGGAGTAATGTTAACAAGGTCGAAACATTAAGAGCATCCGCTTAACCATAAGCTTCTTTGATCACCTAATCCATCTATCTCGATCACTCTCGTTCACGAAATCTTGTGTATGGCAGCTTCTTTTGAGTCGCTAAAACCTATATCTCAACTCAAATATTGTGTTCATATCAAAATGGATTGTGTGAATATATTCCCAATCTAGCAATACCTATGCCACCTGCAATGGTCACAGGCCTGTCACGGATATAAGGTTGCTGTGGTTCATTCCCCCGCAGCAGCAAACGCACGCTATCTCACTTTATTTTTGATCAGTCAATGTACGTTCAAGACAATTGTCTCTGTCCTCTTCTTGCAGTTGTCGGCTCTCACGGCCTGATGAACCCCGCGCGTCTCGCCCCCTCTTACTACCCCGCTGACCGCGTTGTGTGACGGAGATCAACAAGAACAAACCAAACTAAATGTGAAACGTCGACAGATATATTCTGGTGGATCCCCAGATGGTGGCTTCCAATGAAACCACCTCTTCTTACTGAATCTGGCAAAGGTAGCAAAGAGACCGACTCCTGAGCCATCGACAATACGATATCCTGACATTACTTGGACTAACACCAGATGGTTAGCAACGCAGGCAAAGTTGCCGGACTCGCAGTGGTAGGTATTACTGGATACTACCTGTACCAAGCGAATTTCAACACCAAAAGGGCCGAGATTCTGGCGCGGCAAGATTTTGAACGAATGACAAACGCTACAGAGCACAAAGCTGACGACATTAGTGCTCAGAGAATTGGCGCAGATATTGACAAGAGGATCCAGCAGGAGCGTGCCAATTTCGACGCCAAGGTTGAGGATGCTAAGAAGTTTGCGCGCGATTCTAGTGACAAAGTCAAACAAGAAGCTGACAAGCTTAGGCAAGACGCCAACAAGTCAATTGATTCTGCTGCTGAGAAGTCAAAGGGCGCCGTCGATTCCATCACCGGCTGGTTTTCTGGAAAGAAATGAAATCTAATTAACATTTTACTTAATTAATCGCAACGGTTTTGTGTCTATAATCACTATATGATGCAGAATGTATGCACAACGGTCACATTTGGTCACATATGTGCGCGTTTAGGTAAACAAACGAGGCACGCGTAGCGATCAATACCGCACCTCCTCCCACCGTTGTTCACGCGCTAATTTTTTTTTTGGGGGGTTTGGATTTCTTTTAATACTCAAGAAAGCTAGGTATGTTTGCTTGGGTTTTATGTTTGCGACTTACTGCCGTGAAGTATTGCTGTAGACGCGCACTATTGCCTTTGATACGTTCTCTAAAACAATCACTTCTACGTGTGTGCTAACCCCAGAGCCGAATGGGAGTGTTCAGCGACGACGACGAGTCGTTTGTGGTGGACGAGAACGTTGCACCACGACCAAAAGCTCCAGCGCGTGGAGCCGCGATGCGTGCAAAAAGGGCTGTGGACGACTCAGTCGACTTTGACGTCGACGATGCTAACGACGAGTCGGGATCTGACTTTGAGGCTCCACCGGCGCCTAAGCCTAAAAAGGCTCCTGCCACAAAGAAGAAGCCTCTCAAGTCCGTTGAGAATCAAATGAAGCTAGATGACCTAACGTGCTCGCTGGTTGGCCAAGACCTCAGCAGCCCTGCGGGAACTGGAACGAAAAAAGCACCCGCCAAGAAGTCCACTGGCGCGTCGACGCAATACCAAAAGCTAACCCAGCTCGAGCATGTGCTGAAGCGGCCGGATACCTATATTGGCTCGGTTGAGATGTCTGAGCAAAAGATGTGGGTTTTTGACAGCGAAGGCGAGTGCATGCGTTACAGAGACGTCAAGATCGTGCCTGGTCTCTACAAGATATTTGACGAAATTCTTGTGAACGCTGCCGACAACAAGATTCGTGATCCCAGTATGGATGAAGTAAAGGTTGAAATTAACGTGGACACCAGTACCATTTCGGTTCATAACAATGGCCGTGGCATTCCTATTCAAATTCATGACAAGGAAAAGATTTATATCCCAGAACTCATTTTTGGGAACCTGCTAACCTCTTCCAATTATGATGACGACGAAAAGAAAGTCACTGGTGGCCGCAATGGTTTTGGCGCCAAGGTAAGCATCTTGGCTAATTCCCTTCTGCAAGTGATCGAGTCCCTAACAACAGCTGTGTAACATTTTCTCAACAAAGTTTGTTGTCGAGACGGCAGATGGTACAAAGAAGTACAAACAGGTGTGGCAAGACCATATGTCAAAGTGTTCAAAGCCGACAATCACATCTTCCAAACAAGAGTACACTAAGATAACATTTCAGCCCGACTTATCATTGTTCAAGATGGATAAATTAGACGACGATATTGTCAGCGTTCTTAAGCGCCGAGTCTATGATTTGACAGGCACAAGTTCGGGGGT
Organism: Tardiomyces digboiensis; assembly: GCA_030570855.1. Classification (NCBI taxonomy): domain Eukaryota; kingdom Fungi; phylum Ascomycota; class Dipodascomycetes; order Dipodascales; family Trichomonascaceae; genus Tardiomyces; species Tardiomyces digboiensis. The sequence continues at coordinate 252 of JAJLWU010000748.1, read as the reverse complement.
TAAAGTATCGTTGAACGGCAAACGTCTAAAGGTCAAAGGCTTCAAAGCTTATGTTGAAATGTTTGTCAAGGCTCTGAAGGAGCAGAACCCCAATGGTAATGGCGAAGAGGAAATCGCCAAACCAACTATTGTCCACGAGCGGATTAACGATCGATGGGACGTAGCATTTGCCGTCTCTGATGGCAACGGCTTCAATCAAGTGTCATTTGTTAACTCCATTGCCACGACGAGCGGCGGAACCCACGTAAACTA
>JAJLWU010000747.1:0-13078 GCA_030570855.1 Tardiomyces digboiensis | reverse complement strand
GTGTTCCGGTGTCTGGCGCCTCGCCGCAAGCTCCTAGAAGGGATGATAGGTGCTAATTGTGTTGGGTTTCAGATTCCAGAATACTCGCGTCATTTTCTCCAGACCTGTAACAGGATTCTAGCAGTTGACACTACTCCAGACGGAATTCGCAGCGACGGGGCATTTATTAGTGTTGTGAGCTGTCCCATTGGCATTGACCCTGAAAGTTTAGATGTCTGGCTCGAGAGTAAAGTGGTCAAGTCTTGGAGAAAGATGATTCAAGAAAAGTGGCATGGAAAGAGGCTCATTGTTGCTCGAGACAAGCTCGATAGCATTCGTGGCGTGAAGCAAAAGCTTCTTGCATATGAGGCGTTTCTGCGTCACCATCCACAGTTTGTGGACGACACAGTGCTGATCCAAGTTGCCATGCCAGATGTTTCAGAAGGACAGGATGATTTGGAGAGCGAGGTTATGACGATCGCAGACCGCATCAATGCTATGCCAGCAAACCTGGCTGCAACACAACCGGTGGTGTTTTTACACCAGGATATCGACTTTGAGCAGTATCTTGCATTGCTGGTCGAGGCAGATGCCTTTTGTGTCACATCTCTGCGTGAAGGTATGAATCTTACCTGCCACGAATTTGTGTATTGTAACGACTCTGCTCGGCAGGGTGTGCTGATTTTGTCTGAATTTACTGGCTCTGCAGCAGTTCTTGGTGAGGAGTCACTGTTGGTTAACCCATGGGACAAGTCTGAAGTTGCCGATGCGTTTTATGAGGCACTTACCATGCCAAATCCCGAGAAAAAGGAGCGGTATGAAGCTCTGCATCAGTACGTGTCGGCACACACGTGCGAGCAGTGGATCAAGGAGTTTTCGGAGGCGATCGAAGTAGCTTGGGCAGAGAACGAAATGCGCAGTTCTTGCAACAAACAAGCGTTTCGAGTGTCGCAATTAGAGTCTATTTACGCTTCCTTACCAGACGGCAAGATGAGGCTACTTGTGTTCAACTTTGACTCAAATACCCATGTCTTGTCCACTCCAACGACTGGACGCTCGACTCCAAACGTTCGAATATCACCATCTTACCGGTCTGAACAGCCGTCACGGGCATTTCCCTCATATATGGCCACGTCTCAAAACTATATTTCACCACAGCGCAAACTGTCGATGTTGTACGATCTCGTTGCAGATCCTGACAATATTGTTTATGTTGTTTCCAGAGAGAGCCGTGAGTTCATTGAGCAAATGTATCGTCGTGTTTCTGGTTTGGGGCTCATTGCAGAAGGAGGCGGATTTATTCGTGAGCCGTCGTCGGAAACGTGGGTGGCAATTATGGACCATGATACTATCAACCAGTGGCAGCAAGTGGTCGAACCTGTTCTCGAAGTAATGTGCGAAAGAATGCCGGGCTCTTCTGTGCGACAAACCGACTGCATGGTTAAATTTGACGTGAGCCCGGTTCTCGAGCGCGATAAGGAGAGGGGTCCTGTTGTCGTTGGCGAATGCATGAACCACATCAACGATGCGTTTCGCACCATGGGTGTGCGAGCGCGGTTGTCGTATGACAACCAAATTGTTATTACATCAGATAAGCTTAGTATCACGGGGGCCCTTGACTATATCTACAAGGCGGTTCAAGAGCCTGTAGATCTGCTTCTTGTGACATCTATAGGAAACCAGGAGTCAGAAGACGACGACATGATGTATCAGTGGGCGCATGACAAGGAGTCGTCCATCGCTCATGTATACACTGTGACCATGGGCAATCATCCGTCCGCGGCGGCTTGGTCCATTGAAGGTACCAATAAGCTCATTACTGCAATGACTTCTGTTTCTCGTTTTGCGCGAATTGTATAGATTTTACTAATTAGTCTAACGTTTGAGCACCACCTAGTCATATTAGTTCATAGCACAGCAACTTAGTGTTCCAATTGCAGCTATTAGACGGAACCAACAAGAATGCTAATAAACAGAGCCAAATGGATTGCTAACAAAACAGCCGGTCCTAGCGGAGCTGCCGTGCCGCTTCACAACCGCCAGGGTGCTGTCTCTTGCTCGTTTGGGCCTCGGATGGGGTAGAGACATGAGATGAGGGCGAGCCAAGATCCACGTGAGAAAGGGTTGGGGGGACACAACAAACAGTCGGGACTCGCCCGTAGCGATTGTAGCGCCAGCAATCTTTATAACAACTAGGGCTTATGCAAATCTCTTGAAAAAAAAAATATTACAAAATATTTTCGTCAAGGGAGCGTTAAACGCAGGAGGTCCGGGTGAGATGTGAAACACACGAAAGTGCGGGGAAATTGCATTTGATAACGCTGATCGGCGCCGATCCCTGTGCAAAGGTGTCGTGGTTAAAGGGCTCAATTGAGGGATCGGGCTCTTTCGGTGCCTGATTACCACACTGTTTGGCCAACATCTAGGTGGGCAATAGAAAACAGAACACTCTTAGTTGTGCTTGACATTAATGACGCGAAATATCAATCCCGTAGTCGGGTTGGTCCATGTATTGGTTCGATCGGGCCGCTCCGCTTTATTGCTCAAATCGGACTGGTACAGGTGGATAAGCAATAGATAGCGGTCTATTCACAAAATATCGCTACCCAAGACATTTTAATTACGGCTGCAGACACCCATCAAACATAGGTTGTGTTTAACTCATCTGACTAGCCAAGGAAAATGTTTCGGCATTAAAGGTTCCGGTATAGCAATCAAGACACGCCAGCCGACACGCCATCCAACACGCCATCCAGCACGCCGTGAGATGATTTGGGGCCGCTGGGTCTCGCCACATATATGCGCAAAGACAAACAGCGTCTTCAACGTCTGCTAGTCACAGGCGTCTCACCGCGCTACGATCATCTACTATAACCCTCGGCCATCGCTCCAGCCCATCTAGATAACCGAACAAACCCTGCTCACCGCAATGTACCACTGGCTGCAGCAACGTCGTTTAATGAACGTCAAGTTGGAAAACCCAGTAGTGAACCGTGAAATCTAACTGTTGCCATCTCGGATACACTTCTTGAATCGAGTTATTGCAATTAAATTAGAACCAACCATACCAGGCTACTTTTAAGGGACAGGGCGAGGTGAAGTGTCGCGGTGAATAATCATCATTCAGATTAGGGTCGGTGGCTCAGACTGGTGATCCCTGTGTCTAACGGATAACACCAGTGGTGTGGGGAAGGGGAAGGACCCTCGTTGTTTATAAAGGGAGAGGAACCCCCGGCCGAGAGGAGGTTGCAACTGTTTGCGCGAAAACAAGTCAGTGACAGGAGTTTTTGTGAAGGTTTGACAAAAGACGCCAGTGTTGAGCGACGAATCGGGCAGGTCGAAAGCCCTGACACCGCGAGCGCTTTGGCGACTAGAATCTTGACCAGCAGACAGTACAATATTTTTTTTCTTTGCAATAGGACAAGCATTTTGTTTGCATGACTTCATCTGTGGCACGTCCAAGTACTCCACCAAGCGCTGGTGGCGACGATGGACTGAAGAATCGTGGCTTTTTTTCGACGCCGTCGTCGGGCATCAAGGTCGATACTAGTAACCTGCCTCCTACCGGCACGAGCGGAATGCTATTTGGTGGCGTTTCGCCCACCCTTCCTTCTCCTATTTCTATTTATCAACATGTTCGCTGCGATAGTAATGCGTCATCTGCATCGGGCGGATCCCCACCCACCGAATGTTCTCCCTACTTTCCGGTGGGCCACCCACAAGACGTACCCCGCTTGACGCGAGCGTTTTCGCTTCCATCATCGTGTGCGGCCGGTCTTTGTACGCGTCACCACCACCGACACGGAACCGTGGCCATTAAGTTCAGCCCAACATATTTGGAGGATCCATTTTACGACGATGACGACACTTCTGCGGCATCCGTGGGTCGCCGGTACTCTACGTCGTCACTTCGCCGGCCGCCTAGCCCCGTTGCTGAACGCATCCTCAAGGGTGACATTGAATTTTAGCCTCACTATTGTACCTACCATTGGATGTCAATGACCCTTTATGACTACTTTGATGCCAGCTACCATCTTACGACCATTTTTTTTTTCACGTACTGATCCGCATTGGCATATTGGCCCTGGTTGCAAGGCCCTTCCTATTTATTGTTATGGTGGTATCATCATATTTGTGTGTACGAATGGTTTTTAAATCAAGATATGGAATGACCACAAAAACGTTAAATGTTGACATTGAGCAGTGCTTTGTTATCATTAAAAAGTGGGAATGCGTCGTAGATATCATCGTTAACAATGCGTTCAAGTAGGCGAGAAATGTCATTGTATCAGCATGGACTCGCGAATTTCATTATCCTCGACCATCTGCTCGCGGTCATAGGCGGTTAGGCCCCCAAGGTGATCCCACGATTGGTCAAACTCAACCTTGCGTCCCTCAGAGTAGTCAATGGCCCAGATATTTTCTTTTAGGCGCTTGCTACGTTCACGGTCCTCATCCATACGTCTCAATATATCTCCTTTGCTCATAGGTTGCGGTGTAGCGTCTCGCGACGATGAGTCGCCACCTCCACCGTTGCTTAGCTCCTCTGTAGACCGAGCGAGTAGCCTCTTTTGTAACTCCATGGCCTTTGAGGGCTTAATAACCCTGCCACTGAGGCTTTCAATGATTTGGTCTGCCGCTGAAACATTGACCAGGCCCAACTGGGTGCGCGGAACTACTTTATCCAAGATTTCATCAATGTCGCGGGAAATCCAGTTTCTGCACACAGCTGCATGGGCACTGGAACTCTCACATAGACATTCAAGAAAGAAGAATATATTCAGGCGCACGTTGAGACTGCTAGTACCAAGTTCTTGTAAAACACATGAATACAGGTCTTCCATAAGATCTGGGTTCTTGAGCATGAACTGCACAGTCTGCTCGTTCCATTTCGCAGAGGCATTTAGCCTTTGCAACATTTTAATAAACTGCATGCGCGCCTCAAATGCGTCCATTGTGGCTCTATCTTTATTTCGTTTCTTGACTTGCTCGCGAATCTGGTTATCACTAGGGCCTAGTAACTTATGATAATTGCAACTGACGATTTCTAATCTACTAGCATCACCGTCGCTGTCGAACGAAAACCGCAAATCCACCGTAATCCTAACTTTGTGCCCCTAAAACTTCAAGCTACTAGCTCTCAGACCCCAAGTTAATGAGTTCCTGGAGCTGCTCGCCTTCCAGACGACTGACAAAGCAACCCCTGCCCAGATGGCCGACAATTTTTAGTGTGGCGCGAATCTCACTACTCACGACTCACAACTGTAAAATGCCCAAGAATAAGGGAAAAGGAGGAAAGAACAGGCGGCGCGGAAAGAACGACGGCGACCGCTTCAAACGTGAACTGACACTCAAAGAAGAGGGCCAGGAATATGCTCAGGTGAACAAGCTCCTTGGAAACGGCCGTGTCGACGTGTCTTGCTTTGACGGTATCAAGCGCAGCGCCCATATCCGCGGAAAAATGAGAAAGAAGGTGTGGATTACTGTGGGTGATATCGTTTTGATCTCGCTTCGTGAATTCCAGGATGACCAAGCTGACGTTATCCACAAGTACCATCCTGACGAGGCTCGTGCTCTCAAGGCTCAGGGCGAGCTGCCAGAGTCTGCCCGCATCAATGAGGCCGACCGATTTGGCCAGGGCTCTGACGACGAGTGCAACTTTGAGTTCGATAATGAGTCTGAGGATGACGGCGAAGAGGACGAGAACGACAAGTTGGATATTGATGACATCTAAGCTAGGAGGTTAACCGAGGTATAGTTTTCATACTCAGTTGATGATCCGCTCAAAAATGCACTGTGTCATGGCTGCAATGGCCCATGCTCTCACTTGTGAAGCCCGCTGTTTGGCTCTGTACCAACACATAGCTTGATTTTTATAGATGTTATCGTTGGTGTGTGAATTTCTAACGTACGTGCAGGGACATGGCCAGATCCGCTTTGATTTGCGGTGCGCACATTCAATTAAATATCAATGTAGTGCTCGACCCCGGTTCTGAACGACCAAGTCACGTGGTTTTCTACGCGAGCCATAATTGTAGATACACAATGGCAATATCGTAGCATCCGTCCTTGGTTCGCAATGTTATGACGTTTTTTTACTGCTGTTATCTACTCCAATCGGAGCCCAAGCCACAGTCTTTCTACATTGGCTCTACTCCGGACCCCCAAAGAGTATGAACTAGTACATCACGGTACTTTCCTAGCCACTAACCCCAGAGAATTCGCCAGCATAATGGCGAACTCACCCAGGGAGCATGGCGGACCAAAAAGAGTGGTCAGCGCCCTTGGAAGATGATTTGCACCGTCAGTGGGTTCCAGAGCAGAGTATCGGCACTGCAGTTTGAACATGCCTGGCAGCACGCCTACCAAACGCGTCTGATACCACGAGACAAGAGAATCGTCGCTAGCAAAACAACCCATCGAAGTATTCACAAGCACCTGGGTAACCTGCGACTGCTGGCTGCGAGCCCCATATTCTGCCGCTTGCCGCTCAAGATTCGCACGTTTTCTGAATCGGCTGCTGCGGCATGGACTCGTAATCAATACAAAATTGACGCGGAATTATCGCACGTAACGGTGGACATGGAGGCTACAAACTCCGATGCTGTGTGGAAGAGCATGTGTGTAGAGTCCAGCTTGTGTCGGTCTAGCAACTTAGATCCGGTTGTATGTGCAATGTCCGGCGCATGCCCGCGCGACAGTTGTGGCTATACGGAGCCGCTGATTGCATTTGCAAAGCGGTTTCTCTCGTCGGACTCCAACCAACTAGCAGTTCTTCCAACTCAAGGGACGTGTCCAAACTGCAAATCTTTGATTCGCTGGTCTGAAATCGTCCGCCATCCTTCTCTAGACTGAGTTGGGCATTTTTTTGTACTATTTGAGCAAAACTAACGATGTCATGTCTATCCGAACCCGCATAGTTTACATGTGAACAGTGTGGCGGCGGGTGTCCGTTTGTAAATAACCGTAAACGCAGACGCTGCGTTTATTTATATGAGATAATCGAGAGCACAGTGTCGCGTCCACTAAACACGCGACCCGTTACGCAACAAGCCGTGCTGTTGACTGTTGGGTCCGCTGCCGCGATCATCTTCACTGATGTCGGAGAAGTTATCCTCTTCGTCAAGGCGAGTCAGGCCAAACTCCTCGGTCGAATAACGGCGACCAATGCTGCCGCTTCGGCGGTGCATTTGGATAGATCGTCGGGTCTGGATGCTCGCTACAGTATTGTCCATTGGTATGCCATCCAGCGATTTTCCTGGCAACAAATGTCCCTCGTCGGCACGGGAAATGTTCAAGAGATAAACACCGCTGAATATAATAAGAAACCCGCAAATAAGTGAGATGGTGTTGACTGCATTTGTAGTATTGAATCCTCTGAATAGGATAAATGACGCGCATAGTGTGGCAGTTGTGAATGTAACATAGTACAGCGGGTTAACTATCGACGTGTCAAACTGATCGAGAGCTTTGTTGAAATAGTTCATCTGCGTGATGATGCATACCACAACAACAATGGCAAACACGTACGTAGATGGATGTGTCAGCTGGTTATTTCCCTGGAATGTTAGCTTGAGCGCTATGCCAAATCCCTTGATTGACATGACTGACACAGATCCAACAGTAGAGCAGATCGACACGTATACCATTGGATTTCGGCGGCCATACATGGGAGCCACCTTATAGATCATGACGGCTGCAAATACGCCGACGAAAAGCACGTACAGCATAAAGCCCGGCTGCAGCGCGTAGTTGAGAATCTCATCCACTGTCTGAATGTCCTTATCCGGAGGGGCATGCAAAACTATGATAACTGATCCTATAAGGCAGATGGCGCAACCCATTTTGCCCAATATTCCCAACTCTTCCTTGAGGAACACAGCAGCAAGCACTGCGCCAATAATAACTGACAGTGCGCCTAGCGGCGTCACCAGAATCGCCGGGGCAAATGTATAAGCGGCAAAGTTTGCAATCTCGCCAATCGCCATGGTTAGCATGCCCGCCCACCAAACGGGGTTTTTCAGATACTGGTATCCATCGCCTTCAAACCCCTGGTCTGTTGCTGCTATGAGACCCTTTTTGGTAATAATAAACGACGTGCCGATAGCTAACGAAGATGAAATGGCCAGTCCGAGACCAATATACTTGTCTTCAATAAGGTCGACCATGATGATGCTTGTGAAAACGAACGTGTGTTTTGTAGACAAGGTGGTTCGACAAGCTTATAGATCTCTGGGCAGTCGGCCTAACGACAACTAAGATCGGTGTATAGTCCACCCAGATCCTCTACCTAACTAAGCCGTGCTTAATTTAAGAATCCAACCCACGAAACGTCCGGTCAAAACGTGCCCGCCAATCTCGAACGCGCCAAATTGCAACACGTCAATGCGGCTTTTTTTGGAACTCCGCCTCGATAGTCTCAAGACGGATCACGTGAGAGCCATGCACGTAGCCGCTGACTTGCGTGCGTTACAAGTGAAAAATAATCGCAAGAGTTTTCTAAATTACTTTAAGACAGAGTAATAGTCCATGAGCCAGCAACTGGTACCCGCGGGTTACGTACAATCTGAGAGCCGTTTGGTCCTCGCAAGATCTGTGCACTTGAAGTTGTGCCAGTGGTGTCTGCTGTAATAGTGGCAGTGGTATATTGGTGACGGACACCCAGTAGCACGATGCGCTCCACTGGAATAGTAGCGTAAGATCCATCATCAGAGTGAGTGGGAGTCGATGTAATGACACCATTGTCATAGTCAAAGTTTGTGTGAGCATAGGCTCCGTTCTCGAATTCGTATGAGACGTAGTCGTCGACGTAAATTTCGCCGTGCGCCGACTGCGCTTCATCAACTGCCACATAAAGTGTGTATGGGTCATTCTTCATTAATGAAGAGGAACGGCGCATACGCTCACGCCGTGGGATGATGTGGCCACCACGGAGATACATGGGGATCTTTTCCAATGGTGCAGCAACCACATGAAGCCCCTCGCCGCGAACGATGTCAAATGTCTGCATGTCATAGTATGGCTGTTGATCAGGAATGTACAACTCGACGGCATTCAGCCCCTCATCTGTAACAGGCTTTGCCATGATGCCCGACGTCGACAAGTAGAATTGGTCGTCAATACTGTAAGTCTTGTCGTTATTTGGGTGCATGTAAAACATTGGCTGGATCACCGGGGTGCCATCGACAGATGACCGACGGAAGGCTGTGTAGATTGTTGGCAGGAGACTGTAGCGTAGCTTGAGAGCATCTACAATAACCTTGGAATAAGGCGCAGGTGGAATCCATGGCTCGCGTCGTTTTGTGTCAATATGGGCGTGACCCCTGAAAAACGGATAAAACACCGCGGCCTGATACCAGCGTGCGAGAAGTTCAGACGATGGGTTACCAAAAAAGCCCCCTACATCCGCGCCAGAAAACGGCATGCCAACAATATTCTGGGTCAGAATCATTGAAATTGACGCCTTGAGGAACTCCCACTTTGCGGCATTATCGCCAGTCCACATTGCACCAAGAGTCTGTGAGCCTGCAAAGTAGCTGCGGGTCAGAATAAAGGGCCGCTGCTTGCCATTGTAGCGCTCCTTCATAGCCACCGCGCTTGCGTTGTGGTACGTCAGACCGTAGACATTATGAAGATCTCGATGCTCCCAGCCGTCATAATGGATGTTGCTACGCTCCATAGTCGTTTCTGGGCCTGTGAACACAGACGGCTCATTCATATCATTCCAGAGGTGTACGTTAGATGCATTGCCACCCCACGAGTAGGTCTGAGCAAAGTACTTTTTCCAGAGCTCCCTTGCCCCTGGGTTAGTGGTGTCGATCCACTTTGAGTCACCCGACCAGCAGTCACCTCTGTAGTGGTTTCCCTCGCTATCAAGCACGACGAAGTCGTTATCAGAAAGGTCTTTGATCACCTCGTAATTGTCTGTAACCTTGATATGTGGGTCTATAATTGGCACAAGCTTGCGCTTGGTCTGATCGAGGATTTGCGCCATTTCCAAGTGGTCGGGAAACATATCAGTATCCCACGTGAAGTACTTTTTCTCGTCGGTATATTCAATGTCGAGCCAGATAACATCGTAAGGAATCCCATGTTCGTCGAACTTGGCATGTATGTCGAGCACATCTTCCTGGCTATTGTAATTCCAGCGGCACTGGTGATATCCCAAGGCAAACAGCTGTGGCAGAACGGGCTTGCCAGTGACTTCTGAGTATTGCTCATTGATTTCAACGGGAGCGTCACCCATAAATACAAACACATCAAGTAGACCGGTTTCAGAAATCCAGTGGGTATTGGTTCCAAGTTTATCCTTGTCAATATCGACAAACGTACCAGCCGCGTTGGCCCAAAACACCCCAGCAGACTTTCCATTCTTCTGGGCCGTCATTACAGGAATGGCGCCATACATAGCCATTGGGCTGTCCGTCTCATACTCAAATATATCCACGTTGTACAAGCGATAAGGCTCGGCATGCTTCTCGGTCGAGGTCTCGCCCGCTTTCTTACGCGTCTCTCGCAGCGACATTGAATCTGCATGCTCAGGAATGCCATACACATGGCTATAACCCACAAAGACAATGTCAGACGCTACTGCCTCGGGGCCACGGCTCTTTTTATCTGTCTTACCGTCATGCGTGTCTTCCCATAGGCCACTGTCGAGCTCGTAAGGTTCCCATAGCTGCCCCTGAGATCCTTCACCCTCGATTGGTCGATAGTGTTCATAGTTGAGAAACCCACGCTCGTTAATAAGGATCTGAAGATCGCCCTTTCTATAAAACGCAAACCGGAGCGGATTGAAGCGGATCTCAAGACTATTGTCACCGTTGTCGATCTCAATTGAATTATCCAGAGTCTCATATACGAGCCTGTCAACCGTACTAAGTGGGTTCTGCAGATATTGGCTGACATTGTATCGGCCCTTGTTGATGCTTGGATGTCCGTAGATCTCAATTGACCCCTCCTGGCGCTTTTTTTCATCTATACTGACCCGGAATGTACCCGACGTTAGCGCAGAAATTTCAAGAGGGAGCTCCACGGTCTGTGGACCACCGTTGACCATCTTAAGCACAGTGGCTTTTAAAACACCATCGGTCACCTTGATGGTGCTCGCATCTAGTTGATAGGGGCTCACAAAATGTTCTCCAGCCTCACTAACCTTGTCTGCGTAATGACGGTTTCGTTTGCAAAACGAGTCCTGATCGCAGGTTCTAAATAAATGGTGTTTTGCTGCAAACACCCGTGGAATCAACAGCATAATCCACAACGCAACCATCCAGCAAACACTGGGGCCCCGGCGTTCCCTCATTGTTGTTGGACCTTGTTTGGTATTTTTCAAGACAAAGTGACACTGTGTGCTTCGAATCATCATGCGGCTAGTGCAAGTCAGTTATCATCATTAATGGCTACTAAATTTATTGTTTCGGATACTTTCTAGCCACAACTACCAAGAAATACGCAATGGGCTTTGAAACCCACAAGAAGCTCGCCATTATTTCCGGCGGGTCAATGGGATTGGGGAAATCGCTCGCAATCGAGCTGGTGCGAGGTGGTGCTGATGTCGTTATAGTAGCGCGGACGGTGTCCCGACTGCTAGTCACGCAAAGAGAACTCGAGGCACTTAAGACCCCAGAGCAGTCTGTTTCTTACATTGCTGCCGACTGTTCAAACCCAGACGACTGCAACCGTGTTTTCCAAGAAATTGGTAGGGTGCCTGACATAGTTATTTGTGCTGCCGGCGGTGCAACTCCAGGTTTGTTTGTGGAGACCTCAACGGATGTGCTGCGGAAAAACCTTTCAATTGTGTATGACACTGCATTGTACTTTTCACACGCTGCAGTGAAAGCCATGATCAAGGGCGATACTAGCACGGAACGCCACCTTGTGTACTGCTCATCTGTTCTCGCACTGTTTCCGTTTATCGGATATAGCTCCTACGGCCCAGCAAAGGCTGCCATTCGTGCACTAGCTGATATCGTGCGCCAAGAATGCATTCCGTACAATATCGCTGTTAGCAACATCCTGCCTGGAAATATGGCTACCGAGGGCTATGAAGAGGAAATGAAGACGAAGCCTGAGATTACCATAAAAATCGAGGGTCCGTCGACACCTCGCGATCCAGACGTCGTAGCTAAAGAGGTAATTCGCGACCTCAAGCGCGGCCGAGAGATGATTTACACTGACTTTATTGGCTGGTTTCTTTCCGGGTTGATGCTGGGTGCCAGCCCGCGGACTCTAGGGTTTTTCCAGGCATTATTTGCCATAATTTTGGCTATATTTGCGCCAGTGTGGTCGTGGATCATGCGCCGCGATATCAGAAACTACTTTAAAGCAAATGCTAGTAGAGATCGGCAGCCTCTCGAATCACCTAAAACCAAGTAGGCGCGAAGCCCTATAGTTCGATTCGCACCCAGATGACTGCTTTTTATTTCTTTCGTTTGTTTCACAATGCAACGAGCGATGGTGAAGCATATATAAACAAATATGCTATACCACTGGTAAACACACATTAGATGCCTGGCTCCTCGGGCAGATGACGTTCGTCAATCTGACGTTAATACCCCACTTCATGCACCCTTCTCGGAGACGCTGCATGGGGGACCTGCTGACAATCGTGCACACTGGGCCCCCAAACTTGTGTTCGGGAGCCTTTTAAAGTCGCTTTATACGCATAGTTAAATGATAATATACTTTACATTCTTGCCACTTTCTGCAGTGAGCTATGCCTCAAAATGCATGGGCCACCGAACGAAACGCGATGCAGCCAGAATAAGCCCCTCGGCCTGTCAAAGAGTACAACTATATAATGCTGTGGCGCCCACGTAAATAAATGCCCTGCAATTCCCTGAATCAGTGTCAACACGAAATAACTAGTCATGTCAACCATTAGTGATTGGAAGGAGCCAGAGCGTTTGCCGACGTATAAGGAGTTGCGTGACAGGCCCAAGCCAAAGGATGGCCCCCAGCTCAATACCTGGGATGTGTTCCCCGATAAGAACTTGGGCCGTCTCATGTTATTGACACCTGAGCGAGTTCAAAAGGCTAAAGATCTCATCCAAACTGGTGAATCCATTGGCCTTGATTGGTCTATAGACAAGCCAAG